>JADRCD010210471.1:2867-23635 GCA_019843815.1 Montemys delectorum
AGGCATTGATGGCATTGCTGTGCAGCAGTGTAGCCCAGGCATTGATGTAGAAGTAGGGTTAAGAAACAGCTTCTGGACTTTTCCTGCTTTGTGACTCATGGCTCTGTTTGACTATTTTGTATGGGATGCATTCAGCTTCTGTGTTCTTGCAACGGTTTCAAACACATTGGGCTTTTTAACTTGAATTAAATTTGAGGAAAACTCAGGTTTACACCTAGACACATAGTTTCATGCCGTTTTAATGTGTGTATTTGTGTGCAATTGTGTGTGTGTGCGTGTGTGTGTGTGTGTGTGTGTGTGTATCCTCACATTTTGTCTGTACCTTATTTACTTTAATGTTACAGATAATTTGGCCTTTTCCCCTCTAAAGTCTTAGTAAGTAGAGTTATAGTGAGCTCTTATACTCTCCTTTAGAATATATATATATATAGAATATATATATATATGTGTGTGTGTGTGTGTATACACATATATATGTGTGTATATATATCTAAGTATATATACAACATATATATACATGTGTATACATGTATATATATATACATATATATGTTACATATTAGATAGATTCCCACTGGCAAAGATTTATAACATATATAATTTTCTTGGTGGGGAGGCTTATAATTATAAAAGTTAGGCCTAGCCAGGTACTGTGGCTACAGGAGCTATGACTGATGTACCCCTTTTCAATATTAATATTGCTTTAGTATTCTGTTTATCCAGCCATTGGTTTTACCAGGAGGTAGTCAGTTTTGTTAAATGTTTACTGAGAAATACTTTGGACTGTGTTCATCTTCTTTCTATATATAGTTTTGTATTTCATTTATTTATTTGTATTTCTGCTTTTATCTTTGTCCTTTCCTTTTAGTATGTTAGTCTACTTGTGTTATGTCCATATTTGTATAGTACATCTGAATATACTTTGTGTGTTTGTGGATGGTTTGTGTGGGTATACCTGTATGGGCATGTAAAGGCCAGAGGAAACTATCATAGGTTTTCCTTGGTCACTTTTATTCTGGACTTCAGTAATTCATCTAGGCTGCCTCCTAATGAGCTCTAGAGAGCTCCTTGTCCCTGATCACTACCTCCCCCCACCTGAAGCACTGTGGGTACAGATGTCCATGCCTGTATGCCCAGCTTATACATGGATGTTTGGATCTGAACTCATGTCCTTGTGTTTGTCTGTTAGCCATTTTACAAACTGAGCTGCCTTCTCAGCACATCTTTGATTTTCAGACTACGCATTTGTTAAGTACAGGTCTAGTTGTTACTCACAAATTTTCAATCTTTTCTGTTACTGAGTTGAGAACCCTTTTTTTGCATTATATTATTTGTTTGTTCTTAGGCTAATTTAAAAGTGCATTCCTTATTTTCAGAACACAAAGAGATTTCCTAGTCATTTTATTATTGCTGTTTAACTAATTTGTATTGTTGAAGACCATAGTACATATAATTTAAGTTTGAAGAATATAGCCATTGTCTGGGAAGAATAATATGTTGTATATATACTTAGATGTATTCTGCATTAAATACTGAACACAAATTTATAGCATGTGTGTAGTCAGCTTTGTTAACAGAATAGATATCAGTGAAATATTTTGTTACATTTCTATCTTACTTAGTTCGTTCAGATTTTCTTGTATGTCTTGAAGCCCTTGTTAGGTGAAAGTTACAGCTGCATATCCTAGGACATTGGTCTTTTTGTTGATAAAATGAACAATACTATTATAAAGTTTATGTTATTTCTGACATGCATTTTGCTAATATCTGCTTTGTTTTGCTTTGTTTTCTATTAACATAATTTTCTCAGCTTATCTTTAATTCAGTGTAATCTCCTGGATAAGTAGCATAAAACAAAATAGTTAGTATGTAGTTCATATGTAATATGTAGTTGGAAAACTTGTTTCTTTTAACTAGAGTTTAGTCTATACTTATACAACTAGCAACATATTTGGGTTTAAATCTAATATTTTAATTAGAATTTTTATCTCCTTTTTTTCTCTTTGCCTCATTTAAATTAAATGCAGATTTATTTCTATCATGCTTGAGTATATGTTTGTAATTTATTATAATAGAACTCATCCTTATTAACATCAAATGCTTGGTGCTTCTGTCCTGTTTCATGAACTGAAAGACTGAGCCTCTTGTCACAGTCCCTGCCTCTGACTTATAGATCTTAGGTGTCACAGGTATCTTTAGTTTTGCCTGTATACAAATCCCAGAAGATATGTTGTTCTTGAAAGGCAGACACATACACATACACACACACACACACACACACACACACACACACACACACACTTCACTAGTACTTTTGACAACTGTCATTATAATAAGCCTTGTGTATAGTAATCTCAACACTTGGAAAGTAGAAGCAGAAGGACTGGAATTCAGAGTTTTCTTTCTTTAGCAGAGAAAGAGAGAATCCAAGGCCAAACAGGGCTACATGAGGATTTGTCTCTCAAACAGCAACAAAAAACAAAACCAAAAAAAACCTAAAACATTTCAGTTCTTTTGTTTTACCCATTTGATGAGTAGATGATCTTTTTTTGTTTGGTGTTTAATGTTTTCATTTATGTATATATTCTAAATGCTAACCCCTTTAAGATATCCTTCAGCATTCCTGGTTACTTTTGTTTTGCTTGGCTATGTTTTATGAGGCAGGGTCTGGCTAGTAATCCCATGCTGACCTGGAGGATTGCTGGGTTGCCCTGGCTTCCAACTTCTCATCCTCCTGCCCTTCTCTGCCAGCCCTGGGCTAGGATTACAGGTATATTGGGTCCATCACTATGGCTAAACCTTTTGTAAATTAGTTTTTAATTATTACAAGTCATTTTACTTTGGAATGACATAATTTCCATGTTGAATTTTATATTTTGAATTATTTTTTAATATTTATTTTATTTCTTTTTACTTTTATTAAACTAATAAAATGTACAACTCAGTATTGATTTTTTGGTTTTTCGAGACAGGGTTTCTCTGTGTAGCCCTGGCTGTCTTGGAACTCACTCTGTAGACCAGGCTGGCCTCGAACTCAGAAATCCACCTTCCTCTGCCTCCCAGGTGCTGGGATTAAAGGCGTGTGCCACCACCACCTGGCAGTATTGACATTTTTTTAAGTCATCAAAATAATTTATAATACTTAAATGCTTCTTAAACATACATGATATCTTCTGAAGCTAAAAGTAATATGCACTCAACCAGTTTTTAAAATCTATTTGGAACATTAAACACAATAGAAGTAGAAAAAAATCTCTTATGAAGTCCTCTATGGAAGGAAATTATGAAAAGTTCCTGATTAGACAGAAACCATTCCATTTCCATCTTGTTGGGTCTTTTGTGAGGTTTTGGTATCAGCGTAACTATGGCTTCATAGAGTGAATTGGGTAGTGATCCTTCTGTTTCTATTTGGTGGAATAGTTTGAAGAGTGTTGGTATCAGGTCTTCTTTGAAGGTCTGATAGAATTCTGCACTAAACCCATCTGGTCCTGGGGTTTTTTTGGTTGGGAGACTATAAATGACTGCTTCTCTTTCTTTAGCGGACATGGGACTGTTTAGATCATTTATCTGATCCTGATTTAACTTTGGTATTTGGTATCTGTCTAGGAAATTGTCCATTTCATCCAGATTTTCCAGTTTTGTTGAATATAGGCTTTTGTAGTAGGATCTGATGATTTTTGTTTTTTTAAATTTCCTTAGTTTCTGTTGTTCTATCTCTCTTTTCATTTCTGATTTTGTTAACTTGGATACTGTCTCTGTGCCCTCTGGTTAGTCTGGCTAAGGATTTATCTATCCTGCTGATTTTCTCAAAAAACTAGCTCCTGGTTTTATTGATTCTTGGTATAGTTCTTTCTGTTTTTACTTGGCTGATTTCAGCCCTAAGTTTGATTATTTCCTGCCCTCTACTCCTCTTGGGTGTATTTGCTTCTTTTTATTCTAGAGCTTTCAGGTGTGCTGTCAAATTGCTGGTGTATGCTCTCTCCAGTTTCTTTTTGGAGGCACTCAGAACTGACTTTTCCTCTTGGCACTGCTTTCATTGTAACCGATAAGTTTGGGTATGATGTGTCTTCATTTTAATTAAAATTTTAATTAAAATGAAGACACATGGGATTATTTCAGTCTTCTTATCTGTCGAGGTCTATTTTGTGACTGATTACATGAGCAATTTTGAAGAAGGTATATCCTTTTGTTTTAGGATAAAATGTTCTATAGATATCTATTAAATCCATTTAGTTCATAACTTCTGTTAGTTTCAATGTGTCTATGTTTAGTTTGTGTTTTCATGATCTGTCCACTGACCAGAACTCCTGGCAGACCAGTTTTCTCCAGGAGGAATTTGGAGAGCTGTGGCACAGGGTCAGCTCAGGGGTACAGACAGAAACCAGAAGGATCCTGTCCCCGGCTGTTCCTTGGTTCCTGTGTTCTGATGGCTCTGTGGCCCCTCTTGGGCCAGGAATTTGAGCAGAAGTGGTGGTCTTACCTGTGCTTGCAGGCGAGTCAGCACTCCTAAGAGACCTGCCCTCTCCCCACGGTTTGGAGCGTTGTGGAACAGGATCAGCTTTGGGCACAGACAGAAATCGGAAGGATCCAGTCCCAGGCTGCTACTAGGTTCCTGTGACCTGAGGGCTCCAGGAGGGTTCCTCTGAGCAGAAGTGGTGGTGCCTATGTTCACAGGCTTTTCAGCACTCCTGGGAGACCCACTCTCTCCTGGCAGTATTTGTGCAAGGAATGCTGTGGCACAGGATCAGCTCCAGGTGCAGACAGAAACCTGAGTTAATTTTTTAAAACAGTGAAAGTGTGATTTCCCCTCTATCTCCTGGTTTCTAGTGCATCCATCTACTGCGCTTTCTGTCCTTGTTAATTTAAAGAGTAGACATGATTTTTCTTGGATCTTCTTTAGTAGTTCTTTGGGTTGTTGTGGTTTCCTACTCTTATATGTGGTAAGATACGCTGGGATAGATTTCTTTTTCTTAGCATTGCCTGAGAATTTAATGTGTTTGAACTGAAGCACCTCAGTACATTTTCACAATTTTTTCCCCCTAATATTTCCTGTTTTGTCTTATCTCTGGCTATATTTGAAAACTCCTTAGGCATTCGACTGAATTGACTTTTTTTAATTGTTGTTTTGAATTGCTTGCTTATAAGAAGAATTTAGAGATATTGGTGATCTAGAATCATGTTGATTGATCTTTAGGATTGACTTTTTCTCAGCCTCCTCGAAACACAAAATTCTTTGCGTCCCCTTCCTCCCTCTTTTCATCACCACTGGGGACTGACTGTAGGGACTAACTGTAGGGCCTGCACACTCTTCCACAGAGCTCTGTCCACAGCCCTGCATAGCTTTTTGTTTACTTTCAGCGCTGCTGGGAAATTCTTTAGGTCTTGATCAAAGCCATAGCTGCTTTTGTTTGCTTGTTTGTCATTTAATTTTCTAGGTGGTTTGTCATACTACATGGCTTCAACCACCCTCTCCACTGTCCTTCATGTTCCATAGAGCCCTGAATGCCATGTTTCCGTCTTCTCACCACATGACAGGCACAGTTATCACTCTTCTTCCAAGCCTTCAGTGCTTTTGTGCTGTTTTGGTTTTTTGTTGATTTATTTTGTATGTATGTGTCTGGAGCATGTAAACATACATCCACCATGATGCCCACATCAGAGAACACCTTGAGGGAGAGTCAGTCCTTTCCATCATGAGGTTTCCAGGGAGTGAACTGAGGTTGTTATCTTGCTGGCAAGCAATTTAACCTACGAAGGCATTTCATTGGCCTGGGAAAGTCTTTTTAAATACATAATTATATACTGTTAGCTTTACCCAATAAGAAGATAGAAGTAAATGACTATTCTACCATCTCTTGAAATAAAAATATCCATTTTAGACCTTATGCTTCTTTAAAAAATCTTCCCAGGCTTTTTCATCCATCCCTCCAGTGAGCACCCCATTATATTAGAGTATGATCTAGTCCCTGTATGTAATTAGAGTATGATCTAGCCCTTGTATGTAATTAGAGTTGATCTAGTCCTAGTATGTAATTTGATCTTTCATTACCTCTTTTGAAAAACCTAAAATGTGGAACACTAGTGGAAAGGTACACACACACACAAACACACACATATATATATTTGGTTTGTTTTTATTAGATTTTCTATTCTTAAAGACAATTGTGTGGCTGGAGAGATGGCTCAGTGGTTAAGAGCACTGACTATTCTTCCAGAGGTCCTGAGTTATTGAACAGTGTCCAC
Source organism: Montemys delectorum (assembly GCA_019843815.1). Lineage (NCBI taxonomy): Eukaryota > Metazoa > Chordata > Mammalia > Rodentia > Muridae > Montemys > Montemys delectorum. The sequence goes on from JADRCD010210471.1 coordinate 9,111, forward strand.
ATGGTGGCTTACAACCATCTGTAATGGGATCTGATGCCCTCTTCTAATGTGTCTGAAGACATTGACATTGTACTCACATACATAAAATAAATAATCTTTAAAAAAAGATAATTTGTGTATTAATTCACCACTGTAATATAGAATTTTATAGTTTTCTGGAAAAGTACAGTCTTTTCTGATTATTTTAAATGTATTAAATAAATGTTGATAGTTCATTCCTTTTTATAAAGAAATTATTTGAATTTAATTTTTAGAGCTTTAAAATTTTTTATATGTGTGAGTTTTAACTACATATTTGTATCTATGCTGCATATGTTCTTGGTGCCTGTGGAGGCCAGAAAACAGTGCTTAATCCACTGTAGTTGCCATGTGGATGCTAACAACTAAACTGTGATCCTCTGTAAGAATTGTAAGGGCCCTTAATCACCAAGCCAAGACTCGAGCCCCAAGATTTATTTGAACTATCTGTGTGTGCATGCATGTGTGCGTGCGTGGGCGAGTTATAGCTGGTTATCAACTGCCTTCTATGATGGTTATGGACAAAGCCCTGGAAGAGTACGAGAGCTTTTAGTGACTCAGCCCTGTCTCCAGCTGTTCACTTAAGTTTTTACTACTTTGGAGCCACATAATAAGTAGTTAACGATATTTTTAATATATTCAAAATGTTTGTTTAAATATTTAAGTACACATTCAATTGAATAAGATAACCTCATTTAGAGTAGCATGTGGTAAATGTTGTGTCTCAAGAATTAGACATAAAGATGTAATTATCATTGTAAGTACAATCAGAGTCGTTTCTTCTGACTGTGGTAGATAGCAGTCGATTTACAAGTCAGCTTCGTTTGGTGACATCACTTACAGCTTTCGTGGAATGAAAATGAAGTTTCTGATAGAAATGCCATTCCAATCCCTAGGTTAACCTCTGGTGTCCACTTTTATTTACCTTGTGGTGAATTTCAAGATGACAATAATATTCTCTATAATGCTGAAAGTATATTAAATTATTCCCAACTAGTGCCTCTTTCCCTTCCATTCCTGGTTTTGGTTGGTTGGTTTTGTTTGTTTGTTTCTTGGTTGGTTTTTGTCTTCTCTTTGATTTTGTTGCTTTGTTTGTTTCCTAAATGGTTTGGGCAAGAGGCATCTCCAGGTAGCTATATCTTGTTAATCTGCATAAAAGAATATGTAGTCCATTTCTACATGGTTTGATTTGACTTTGCTAGAATATTTATTTCCATTGGTGGCAGGGCCTCTGTACTCTTGAGTTTCTTTTTCTGTTGTTTAAAAGAATATTGATGAGTCTCTCAACTTACTGGAAATACCTAGTTTCCTTTTGCTTCTGATTTTACTGGTCAGTTGATACTGGCACTAGAGATGCTACAGTTGTTCGCCCTGTGCTGGAGCATGTCTGCATCCCTGAGGTCTGCACACCTCTGAATCATGAGCTAGTGTTTCCTTAGCCACTGTGTCTGCAACAGCACTTCAACTGGAATCAGTGAATGGGAATAGCTCTTTCCTTCCTTTTCCATGCGTGTCACCTTCAACTTTGATTTGTTCTGTTATGTACTAAGTGTTTTGTCAAGAATCAGCTTTAAGTGGCTCATTATTGTTTAAGAATTTAAAGTGTTTGTTTTTTAGTGTGTGTGTGCATGTGTATGTGGGCACATTGGTGCAGGTGTCCTTAGAAGTTTGTGAGCACATGGCATGGGTGTGTGGGACTCAGCTCAGGCGCTCTGCTAGAGCGTGTGTGCTTTTACTCACTAGCCATCTCTCACACCGTCTCGGGGTTTTGCTGCTGTGAGTAGACACTATGATCAACTTTATAAGGCAACTCTTATAAAGACAGCATTTCATTGGGGCTGGCTTACAGGTTCAGAAGTTCAGTCCATTATCATCAAGGCAGGAGCAGGGCAGTATCCAGGCAGGCATGGTGCAGGAGGAGCTGAGAGTTCTACATCTTCATTTGAAGGCTGCTAGGAGAAGACTGGCTTCCAGGCAGCAAGGAGCAGGGTATTAAAGCCCACACCCACACCTTCTGCAGCAAGGCCACACCTCCTAATAGTGCCACTCCCTGGGCCTAGCCTTTACAAACCATCACACACCCCAACTGTCTAAGTCTTAAGCCATAAATGAGTTTAGACTCCTCTACAGAACTCCACATTATTCTATAAAGGTACCCTGCGCCTCAAGGGAGATACAGTAGAATGGGAGGATTAGTCAGGGTCCTGTACCATTCCCTTTTCCTCTTTATAATCTATACTTTCTACCAAAGAATTCTGTAGGCAAAAGTTTTATTCTGCTCTAAGAGGACCAAGTGCTTAATGAAATAAATAAATTTAGATACATGACTGGATAACAAACTATTCCTTTGCTTTAAATTTTCATATTATTAGGCAATATATAGAGTACTATTGTAAATATTTTTAGATAGATTCTCAACAGGTGACTCTTGGAAGTTTCTCATGAGACGAAACTGGTTTTAAAGAGGACCAACAGTTATGCCATAAAAATTCAGTTTCTTGACAAGCTGTTGGGGCTAAGACAATAACCTTGAAGAGTGTTCTTTGTCCCTGCTCCTAACGCGTGAACCAGCAGTGGTCTCCACAAGCGGGCTGACCATATGTGTTTCCCCCATAGCTGTCTATTAAAACCTGTGTCTGCTGGAATGCTCAAAGTCATGGAGACAAGCTCAAAGCCCAGTTTCTTGAGGCTTTGTGGCTTACTCTGTATTGTGTATTGTGAATATTACGACCAAAACTACCATTCTTTTCTCTTCAATATAACTGTCAGTTATTTCCTAAATTAAAGATAGTTAGCTTTGGTGATTTTCACATTGTGCTTTTGAAGAAATCTTCACTTCATGCTGGATACATAGATTTTTAGAAAGTGCCCTAATATGATTTTTTTTAAAAAAGAAGTAAGTGTAAGAAAATATGATTAAAGCAGTGAAATAGTTGTAGCAGTTTACATATCAGAACAAAAGAAAAGCAACTGAGAATAGATAGAGAAGTCCAAAAGTGATTTTTTTTTCTAGATAGATTTTGCTGACTGTGTAGTCTGCATGGGAGAATACTTTTTTTATATATATTTGTATTTAGCACTGTTGTGCTTTTATAGTTTGCTTATTTGTTAAAAGATATTTTTAAAATATTTTTATTTTATTTGATGACCTAGAGCAGGTTTGAAAGAGGGAATAAATAACTAGAATACAGTTACAGAAGCTAGTGTCACCCTTCATGTTCTTGTTGCCATTGCATGTGTTTATGATTGTGCTGTCTTGTGCCCTTCAGTTGAACAGGCTCAGCTCCCCAGTGAGGTTTATCCCATTTGATCCCATCCTTCACTTCCACTGTCTAGGCCAGAGAGCAAAGTGTTAACTCATAAATTAATTTACATATGTGATGGCAATGGATTCCTAATACTCTGCTTCCTTTGCCACTGTCTGTGATGTGGATAATCCAGCATGATATTTCCCTCATCTTTGTCTTCCAGAACTCTGTTAGTACAAGTGCCATTCTTTGCACTTCCCTCAAACATGTACTGTCTTATGGTTTCTTACCCTGCCTTCCTTTCCCCGTGTGTTTTGAATGTATTACTACATTTTTTTTAGGTCCTTGTTTTGTTTTTTAAGAAATGTGAGCAAATTTTATCATTGTAATAAATCATACCTTTGTGCAGGGTATATTTAATATAGAGTTATCGCTCATGCATTTTCCATACCACTGTTAAAATCCATATAGACCCTGGAAAAAGCATACTGCCTTGTCCTGCCTTGCCCCGCCTTGCCCCACCTTGCCCCACCTTGCCCCGCCTGCTGCTCCTCTACTCATGCAGGTTATATAGCTAACTGCAGCACCGCCCTCATTCCCTACTGCATTTCCAGCAAAGCCTCACATGGTGTCAGGCTCAGGCCTTTACTGCACCTTTCTCTTCTACTGTTTCCTTCCTTCTTTCCTTTTTTCTACTTTCTCTTGCACACATCTGCCTTCCTCACTCTTGTCTGTTCTCTTTGCTTCTAGCATTTCTTGTCTTCTTCATGTTCCTTCTGCCTGGCACCTTCTGTTAAACCCTGAGGAAGGAGGCTTCCATGGTAGTGCCAGCTCAATTCCACTAAGACCTTTGTCTGAAGTATGTGGTATTTTTACCTTCATTAATGAGGTGTTTTGTGACATAGAGAGAAATGTACCACACGCAGTTAAAGAGCTGTTGGTTATCTCCAAGAGACACATAGTAGCTAGCTATGGCTATTGGTTGCTTGCCTCCTTTGAAGTTGACATGGTCCCTTCTGATACTATGAAAGTTAGACAACAGAAAGGAGGCTTGATTCAGGTCAGATCCAGCTTGGATATTCCAGGTCCTGTGTTCAAAGACGTACTGTCTTCAGCATTAGTGACTTACTTACTTTCAACCTCTGGGAGGCACCTAAGGGCAACAGCAGTGGCCTGTAATGTTTTGGAAGTCAGAAAAACCTGACCAACAACTTTATACTTTCAGTTTCTGCTGTTATTCCAAGTTGCATGTTCACGAGAATTTGAAGTTAGGAACCAAAAGTGAGAGTGAACATGGGATATTTGTGTCTCTGGGTCTGGAATGTCTGCCTAAATATAGTCTTTTTAGTTCTGCCCATTAGCCTGAAGATTTTGTGGCTTTACTTTTCCTTATAACTGAGTAGTATTCCGTAGTGTTGTATGTACCACATTTCATTACCTGTGAGTCTATTGAAGGCATTTATGTTTTATTCCCTAGCTACTGTGAGTGAATATGGCCGTGCAAATCTGTCTGTATGATGTCAAGTCCTTTGAGTATGTGCCAAGGAATGGTCTAGAAGGGTCATATGGTAGATATTTTTAGCTTTTTGAGATTCTTCCACACTTGTTTCCTGAAGAGCTGGACCAGTTTGCCATTCCACCACAGTGAATGAGGGCTTCCCTTTCCCCACCCTTCCCAGCACTGCTCACTGTTGTGTTGCTGGTTGCCACTGTGACTAGGGTATTAGCATGCTCAACACTGTTTGGATATGTGTTTCCCTCATTGCTCAGGATGAGGAGCATCTTTTGTGACATTTCTTAGCTAGTGTTTTCTTTTAAGAACTCTGTTTAGATCCCATTCCTCCTTTTTAAATGGGTTATTAGGTTTTTTGTTTGTTTTTGCTTTCTTTTTTGAGTTCTTACATATTCCAGATATTAATCTTCTGTCCGGTGTATAGCTAGCAAAGATTCTCTTCCATTCTGTGAATTGCTTGTTTCTTTAGCTGTGCAGAAGCTTCTTAGTGTTATAAAGTCCCACATGTCAATTATTGGCCTTAATTATTGGACAAATGAGGTCTAATTTGGAAAGTTCTTTCGTATACGTATATTTTATAGAGTGTTGCCTCTGATACTCATGGGACTTTAACGGCTCAGGATTATGAAGGGTCAAGGGAGCTTCAACCTGGGATGATACCTCAGATGAGAATGGCAGGAGTAGGCTAAGCTCCCCCTCCCAACCTGCCACTATAAAATTGGCTCCCCAACCATCAACCCTAGTAAGAATTTATTGCCCTGACAGTTATCAGGCTTCACTTCTTGCTTGACCTTAAAAGATCATGCCCCTCCCCCCACCACTCTCCAGCCCCTGCCTATGCAGATGAGGCATGTTCCAACACTGCTGCCCTGTCATTGGTTCACAGCTACCCAAACCTTGCTGCAGAGACCCTGGCCACCTCCCCAGGGGCATAAGTGCCCACTCTTCCCTAAAACAAACCAGTTCTCTGAAGCTGTTCCCTGGTGGATTTTTTTTTCACTTACTTCCTTCCTTCCTTCCTTCCTTCCTTCCTTCCTTCCTTCCTTCCTCTTTCCCTCCCTCCCTCCCCCTTACTTCTTTTTTCTTTTCTTTCCTTTTCTTTTTCTTTCCAGTCCACATATCAGTTACCAAGATCCTGCACTGCACCCACCCGTGCCCAGTTAAGCTTCCCTTCTTCTAGCCCAGCTTGGTGTGTAATGGACCTTGCTACCCCTGGGAAGTGACATGAGGTAGGGCAGCAGTATTTTTGTAGACCTTTCAGTGTTTCATATTCAGATCTTTGGTTCATCTGGAGTTAGTTTTTGTGCACTACATTAGATATAGGTCTAATTTTATTCTTTTATATGTGCACATTCAATTTTCCCAGCATCATTTGCTGATGATGCTGTCTTTTCTCCAGTATATGTTTTTAGTATCTTTGTAAAATACCAGATAGATGTAGTTGCATGTATTCATGTTTGGGTTTTCTATTTTGTCCCATTAGTCTGAATATCTTTTGTGTGTGTGTGTGTGTGTGTGTGTGTGTGCGTGTGTGTGTGTGTGTGTGTGTGTGTGTGTGTATGTGTGTGCATGCACACTATGATGGTTTTATTACTGTGGCTTTGTAATGGATGTTGAAGTGTGGGGTGGTAATCCCCTCAGCCTTGCTCCCTTTGCCCAGGTCTGCTTTTATTATCCAGGATCTTTTCTGGTTCCGTATAAATTTCAGAATTTTTTTTTTCCTATTTCTGTAAAAAATGAGGTGGGGATTTTGATTAGATTGCAGTGAGTTTATAAGTGGTTTTTGATAGAATGATCATTTGACAATATCCTACTTTACCTCAGTTCACTTTTGGCTGTGACACCAGATCAATGGCTAAAACCTAGTCAGAAATGACTCTGCCATTCTCACTTGCTATGGCAGCTGGGGGCATTTATTTATTGATTGATTTATTTATTCATTATTTATTTATTTTACCATAGTACTTATTTTTTGTCTAAATTTATGCATATTCTCTCTTCTGTGGTAGCTGCACTGAGGTCAAAAAACTTGATCTATGTGCCTCTTAAATCCTTTGTGGACTTAAACTACAAGGGGACTGACTATTCATGTTCAGACCTTCTTCCTTCCTTTAGACTATTAACTATTTGCTTGGGACATCCACGGATCAGCTTGAAGCTCTCTGTCTGTGCATGTCTCAGCTTTGGTGCCGAGCCTACAGCAGTAAGAAGGGCTGCAAGCTAGAAACTTTCCTGGTCCAGCTGAGCCTAGATGGAGAACTTGGGAGAGATGGAAGGTGGTAGTTTAACTCCTTCCTGTCTCTAGGCAGGAATTATTAATTGCTTTAGCAGCCACAGAAATATATTGAAATATGTAATGAGCCTGTGTATAGACTTCAAGGTCAAGGAATTGTCTTTCATTTGTGTTTATAGTAACCTAGTAGCTCTTTTTGATTTATTTTAACAATAATAGAAAGATTTACTTTGAATCAAGGATATCATCCAGATCCAAGTTACACTTCATTGCTAAAATATCTTTCCAATTACATCGTTTTTCTCCTGAAAAGTTGGTAAACTAACAGTTGAAAAGTCTGATGACTTAACTCCAGATAAAAAAGTTAACTTGTAAAATAATCAAAATTGGTCTTCTGTAGTTATTAATAGGAACCCATTATATCATTGCAAAAAATAGAATTCTTAGAGTTATCTTCATATGAGACGGCAATGTCCATGACTTTTCATTTGGCCATTGGAACTATCACAGTTTTTTTGGTATGATAGTTGTTTTGCTCCTACAACAAAGCCTTCATTCCTACCATATTTACCTTTCTCAGTGCTAACAGCTTTGTACAGCACACTCAGCACATGATACCCTTTAACCCTCAGCACAGCCTCATCTGGTAAATTTCAGTGCTGACTGGGGCTTCACACTAGGTCACTGGGACTTAGTTGAATTATCTTTTTTTTTTTTTTTGTCATCAGTGGCAGAGCTTAGGCTTAGCATGTCTATAACTATTAACTCCTAAATCTTGTCTTTTAATTACTCCAAGTTTTTTCTTTTTGTGGGGAGGTGTTGGGACAAAGGCTTTATTTGGTTTATATTTCTTTATCATTCTCAGGACAGAAACTCAAAACAAGGCAGAAAGCTTGAGGCAGGAGCTGATGCAGAGGCTATGGAGGGTGCTGCTTACTGGCTTGCTCCTCCTGGTTTGCTTAGCCTGCTTAGCCCAAAGATGTCCCCACCCACCATTGGTTGGGTACTCCCCAATCAGTCACTAATTAAGAAAATGCCCTATAGGCTTCTTACAACCTGATCCTATAGAGGCATTTTCTTAATTGAGTATACCCATGTCAGATGACTCTAGCTTGTGTCAAGGTGACATCAAACAAGCCAGCCCGTTAGTCTTCCAGGCAGCCTGTCTCATTGTCCACCTTACAGTCTGAGGGCAGCTGTGGAGCAACCATATAATTTGATTAAAACCCCAGTATATAAAGTATATTGTTATTTACCAGCTGGCACTTGCATTTTGCTATATTGTAAGTACTTTTTTTTCTGGAGTTCTAAGATCGTTTCTGTAAAGAGAAAAGCTATTTTAACTTGCATTGAGTTTACGTCAGTGATCTTAGTGAGCCGAAGCCACTGTCTTACTAGCATGAGGTCTTACTCTGCTTGATTATAGTTGTGAATAGTACTCTGACTCCTAGGGATCCAGAAAACATGGGGGAGAAGTTTCAAAGTAACATATACACATATTTAAACAGTCTTTGCTTTGCGCTTTTTCTCTTTCAGTTATCTAGAAAAGTACGAGAAAGTTCATCATTTTGGGGAAGATGATGATGAAGTACCACCAGGCAATCCAAAGCCACAGCTTCCTATTGGTGCAATTCCATCTTCCTACAATTACCAGCAACACAGTGTGTCAGGTAAATTCCACATGAGATTTGCTGGGCATAGGCCCTGAGGGTTGAAGTGGGAAGTAGCCATCATCCAGGGAGTTAATCCCTACTGTGTACATGAGCGAACTTAAGGCCTTAGGTTGACCTACTGTGCGCATGAACATGCTTTGGGCTTTAGGCCTTTCACAGCCTGGCTTTACTTGGTGTTAGAGCCCTTTGCAACACAGATTATTGAAGAAAGTTTTGGAATTTTTTAAAGTAAAATTTCTTACTGATTTTTCTTATTAGGTGATCATTAGTAAGTTTATCCTGAAAGGCCAATGAGAAGAGGGAAGGTCTATTTAAGATGAGACAAGCTGACTATAAACTATGTTAAAAAACAAAAAACAAACAAACAAACAAGACAAACCCTAGGCTCAGAGGGACAGAATGTTAGGAAAGCCAGGAGCCTTTGCATGGAGTCTGCTACATTTCCTGAAGTCACTACAGTCCATAACGAATATCAGAAGTGTTGTGAAGTCTGTCATCTCTAGCATGATATTAAAAGACTTTTCATTCAAGTGGCCTCATTACAGAAATGTCTAAGCTGCAAAGAGATGATTTGTGTTAGGAAATAGTTAACGTGAAACTCTAGTAAAGAGATTGGAATAGAGCTGCTGCGCATTCTAGTTTTCAAGAGTTCTGGGAAGATGAGCATGTATCGGTGTCTCTAGCATTTGGCCTACTCAGAGCAAGAGATATTTATCAAGATGGTAAGCATTTACAAAAACTAGAGTTGTGTTATGCATTTCTGTAGTCGGTCATCAGTCGTAGTGCTGAGCGCTAATGGCAGCTTTTTGATTTCAGCAGTGCAGCATCTTCTGTTTTATTCTCAAGTCTGTTTCCAAAGTTTCATCATGTTAGATTTGCCTCTGTCTCTTCCGCAATGATTCAGTAAGAGGAGAAGTAGAGGCTCTTCTTCATAACTCCGGTTTCCATTGGGAGAGGCTCCATAAGGTGCCCTTTTACATGACTGCAGTGAGGCAGCACAGTGAATGCAAAGCAAACCTTTATATGTGCTGTTCATGCTGCTTTCGGCTTTCTGCCTTGGCTTCCCTGAATGATGGACTAACTACACGCTGTAAGCTGAAGTGAGCCCTCCTTCTCAAATTGCTTTTGGTCATAGTGTTTTATCATCATAATGGAAAGCAGCAACTCTCTTCTTAGTGCTTTGATTTTAAGACAGGGTTTTGCTATGCATCCTTGCTTGACTCTTCCTACCTCAGTCTCCCAAGTATGAGGTTATAGCAGTGTGTCACCACAACCTGCTATTTACTTATACAAATTATATTCCCTAGATCTGTCTAATTAACATGGATTAACTTTGTCTAAGACATTTTGGCTGTGAGTGATGTGCTTTTTTGGCATTTTTGGAAGCATGTGCTGAAATTCTGGTGGAGCTAGATATACTCAGAAGCCTAAAGCAAAAATAGCTGAGAGCCATCAACCTGTTAGAACATCCCATTTTTGATGTAATGTATTTGCTTGGATATGATGGGGATCTAGACAGCTGTCTTAGATGTATCATATTTGACAAAGTCTTCATACGGGATACTTATAGAAGAAGCAGCTAGGAGCTTTCTCCTCAGATTGCAGAATACATGGTTCACACTGAAAAGAGATGGTGTTTCAAAACAATGTTTAGGAATTTTGAGGTGCTTCTTATTTTTATAGGAAGAGATATTGCAACTTGATGACACTGTTAGACCAATGACCGTGGCTATCACCAATATGAAAGCCTTCCCTGGTGACGCTTTGAGTTGTCAGTAGGAAAGCTGAGGAAACTCTGTGTTTTGTTTTGTGGGGTGTGTGTGTGTGTGTGTGTCTGTCTGTCTGTCTGTCTGTCTGTCTGTGAAAAACCTATGTCAAAATAAAAATTATCTAATGATAAATTTCAAAAATTTTATTTAGGGATGAGACCTAAATCAAGAATTCAAGGTCAGAGTCCTTGGTTGGCACAGGGGAAGGCCTGGGGTCCTATTTTAGTATCACACACATAGTCAATCCCAGATGTGGTAGCACACACCAGAACTCTAGCAGGCTAAGTCAGCGTGACCCTGAGCTGGAAGCCTATCTGTGCTACAGAACAAGGTCAGGTCTTATCTTAAAGACAAAAAATTCAGGGGCCAGGAAGATAGCTCAGTGGTTAAAGTGCTTGCCATTCAACCATGAAGGTTAGAGTTTAGATTCCCCAGAAATCCACGTAAATACATGGCTGCCCAGCCCCTGGAGACCAATGGGCTTTGTAGGTGTGTTAGATAAGCTCTGGGTTTAATTTAAAGACTCTAGCTGAAGTGAAAACTTAAGGGTTCTTTGGAAAGTCAATTGTGTTGGATGGGGTTTTGCTGGAGCAAGCACATGAAGGAGTGTTTTCCTGAAGTGGACACAGGAGAAAGGCTTGTGAAGGAACATTTCACTGAAGCAGACACAGGAGAAAGGATGTTCTACTAAAGCAAATATGTAAAAGGACACGTGATGAAGGATTCTTTGCTGACAACACACACATATTGGTCTGCCTTACACTACACAATTGAGCTCCATTTGTTGGGACTCCACAGAGAGAAACTCATCAAGAAACTTCTGGTGGTGTGCCTTGGCTTCTTGCTGCTTTTGTGGACTTGGGCTGACTGGCAGAGTGATGTCAGCTAAGACAGACTCACGTGCTGAGGGAAGACCCATGGAGGAGACATGATGCTTGGAGGAAATATAAAAAGGGCTTGATGGACAGTGAAGGAGGCCCCGAGCTTGGCTCGCTGGTAGAGCTGGCTAAACCACGTTGGTCTTGAATCTTTCCTGATCCTTGCTTTGCTGACAGAGACACAGCCAAGAACTGGTGTTCCTGCTGACTCATGCTGAGACTGAGGCCTGGCTGGCTGCTAGGTCCTGCCACCACTGCTGATTCATGGTTGCTATCTTGGCTCTACTGAACTTGACTGCTGGTGAATCCAGGATGTGTTTGCAAGTGGATTGAGCTACTACTGCCTTCTAACCTATGATTTGAACTGCTGATTTCCAGACAACACAGATGGGAGTTGCTCCAAAAACCTTTCTAAACAGTTCCACCCACCCACCCATCTGCCCCCCCACCAATATCCTCTCTTTTCCACACTACCTCTGGTGAGTGGTGGGCTACAAGGGAGGCTAAAGTATTTAAGAACTATCATTAAAATTAGGTTTTGAAAAGTTAAAGTTACATCTTCATCAGTGACTAAGGTGTCTAAGTGGCTAAGAATGATGGTGATTTTTACCACCATCCTCAGACCTCCATGTACCACATGCACACAAACACATCGTTATCACATACTGAGAGGACAGGTGCCTAAATTTTCCCAAAGTTATTGACTCTTTTCTCCAGTGACTTTAAATAGCAGAAAATGTTGAGAAGTTTCTGTTTTGAGCATGGATTATTCAACACTGACACCGATATTTTTGTTCGAATTGTGCATAGATTTTAAAGGTTTCTATAAGCAGGTGAAGATTGCTGATGAGCAAATGCAGGCTGGGCCTTGTGCATGCTAGACAAGTGTTAAATGACTGTACACTCAGCTCTTTCCTAACCTCAAATATGTATGAAAACCTTTATAAGACAACTCATTAAAATTAACAAAACTGTACTGTTTTAGAGCTAGTCACTGTTGTAATGATTGTTGACTAAATGTTCCATAATCTAACAGACATTTGGATGGCAATTATAGTCATTGACAACATTAACAGAAGGACTACCCCATGGAAGCCCTGCAGAAGACTTAACAACCTTGTAGAAGAATCCTCTCTTTTCTCTAAATTGAAAATAGAAAGAAATGGTTGCCTCAAATTTTACTTTGTTAACCAGTGATACACTTCAGTAAATTTTAAATCAAGATTCTTAAAAATAAATTGCTGATCCTATTCTGAGATAATATAGCTCCCTGGGCATGGAGAAGGAAGATGTTAAAACCTGTGGATATAGTTTTGTTTTAGTAGTTGTCCTACACTTAGTAGTTGTCCAGCTTGGTTTGAAACACATGAGATGAAACAGGCCTCCTGACCTCTGTGGGGTTATGGGTATGGACCACTCATCTGGTCTGACTGTCTGTCTTTGAAAGGGTCTGCCACAACACACGTGGGAAACAGTCAGTCCTCTCTACCATGTACAGCCCAGTAATCAAAACTCAAGTCATCAGACTTGGCTGTAAACAGCTTTCCCCACCAAGCTATCTTTCGTCTGGATCTGAACCTTAGTGTCCTCCATTTTCTCATGCACTCTCTTTAGGAGTCTTTACCAAGCCTCATATGATTAAAGAGACTTTGTGTTTGTTGATTGTATGGTAGCAAAGTTTATTGGTAAGAATATATATACAAAGAGATTTCTATTCTTTAGTAACAGATTAAGAAATTCTAAGATTATTTTACCTTGAGGAATTTAAGTTCCAGAATTATTTCCATCCAGGAGGTTTGGGTAAAGACACCTAAAAAATTAACTATTGGTAAGACTTGAATTCCATCATCAGTTAATGTTAGAATGCAGAAACACCAAAATCTGTTCCTGTATCCTTAGATATTTGTCTGCTTTTTAAGATATTTGAGAAATTTCATTCATCAAAATCATAAAAATAATCTATATATTCTTCTGTTTGTGTAGCAGAGTTCAGTCCAGTCACTTTCCATCTTGCTTTGTGAGACAGGATTTCTGACTGAGCCTGAGCTCACAGTGGGCAAGACTCGTCGGCTAGCAAGCTCCATGACCCTCTTGTCTGTGCCTTCTCAGTGCTGGGAGCACAGGTCCATGACAGCGTGGCTGTGTTGCTTTGATGCCGGGGACTTGAAATCATGCCTCCTCGTGTCTGTCCCACAAGCACTTACCAGCCGAGCCGTCCATGCGCTCTGCCGTGCACTCTTGTTCAGGGTTCGATCCAGCTGAGCCGTCCATGCGCTCTGCCGTGCACTCTTGTTCAGGGTTCGATCCAGCTGAGCCGTCCATGCGCTCTGCCGTGCACTCTTGTTCAGGGTTCGATGTTGCAAAGAACCAGTACCTCAGTCATTGTAACTCTCTTATGTACCCGCCATGATGAGCACTGTTTCTAGAGTATTTTAGAATGGAAGAGCTGTTTGTTCAGATGCTGATGTTGAGCCACATATGGTAGCAAACTGTAATTCTAGAATTTAGGAGCCTCAATCAAGAGGAATGTGAACAGATCCAATCAAAGCAGCATATCGAGACCACGTCCCAAACCCACCCCTCAGAAACTATTTTTTTTTTCTGTTATATATGTAAAAGACTTTTACTTGTATTTTATAGAAAAAGTTTTATAGGTTGTTTTTGTTTTACATTTTAAAGAATCCAGGTATTTCTGAAGTGTTTGGAAATGTTTGATCTGGACATTTTCCAATTCTTGTATTCTTAAACTAATGACAGCTTTATTTCAAAAGTTGTCTTAGGGGGTTTGCCTAGTGCCATGGCTGCCAAGGCCAGGTGTACTAGAGTTGTGTGCTTTCTGTTTGCCTATCTTCTGACTTTGAAAGTTCTGTTAAGTGGATGTTTTAAAAATCAGTTCTTACATATAAAATCATGTTATTTTTCTTAATTATTTTTCTTAATAATTTCTTAAGACCCAAAAACATATCTGGGTGTGGTGGCACATGCCTTTAATCCCAGAATTTAAGAGGCAGAGGCAGGTGGATCCCCGAGTTCAAGACCAACCTGGCTTACAGAGTTAGTTTCAGGAAATCCAGGGCTACACAGAGAAACACTGTCTCAAAAACAAAACAAAACAAACCCACAAAAACAAAAGTTAAAAATGTACAGATTAAAAATACCTAATATAAAATAAATAAATAAATAAATAAATAAA
>JADRCD010210473.1:12602-24492 GCA_019843815.1 Montemys delectorum
TGTGACAGGGTTTTTCTGTGTAGCCCTGGCTGTCCTGGAACTCACTCTGTAGATCATGCTGGCCTTGAACTCAGAAATCTACCTGCTTCTGCTTCCCAAGTGCTGGGATTATAGGCGTGTGCCACCACTGCCCAGCTCAGTTTTGTTTTTATAAAACATATTTGAGATGCTACACAGCATATTCTAGACCAGTGATTTTTCAACCATCCTAATGTTGTGAACTGTTAATACAGTTTGGTGACCTTAACCATAAGCTTATTTTGTTGTTCATAACTATAATTTTGCTACTGTTACATATCCTAATATAAATATCTGTGTTTTACAATGGTCTTAAGTGACCCCCTGGGAAAGGGTCATTTGAATTCCAAAGAGGATGTGACCTACAGATGAAGAACCATTGTTGTAGACAAATATCACCATCACCATCACCACCACCACATCATCATCATTACCATCAATTCATTATCTTCATCATCACTTGTACTAAGGGCAGAAAATTTAATACTGATTTTTACTTTTATAATTTTTGGAATGAAAAACATGATGTCTAATGTAATTCTTAAAGCACACATTGATTTCAGGTCAATTTTTTTAGTAAACTGGAATGCATTTCAACACAGCAAAGTAACATCTGGCATGCAATGGGTACACAAAGATGTCAGGAATGCTCTCCCCAGCACGGTCACTGTCACTGCCCTGGGTTACACAGACTTGAGTCATGTGGTGGCACTAAACTGTAGGTATATTTTTCCCTCACTGAGCTATGGTAGGGCTGGTGACTACTCTTAGAAGTTTGAAAATTCCTATTCCTTTAGGTACAGTCTTAAACCTGTTCATCTTGTCCATTAACTGCAGATACTTCCTTCGTTACTCTAATAGACTGATGAGTATCCCTCCTTCATCTGTCCTACTGTGGCTTTCAAGGCACTCAGAATGGAGAGTTTAAGTAAAATTGCTTCATTTATACACCGAAAGAGTCACGTTCCTCATGGTTATTGATGAAAGAATATTAACTAATTTGATCATCTGGTTATTTCTTGAATTTAAAACTCTGAAGAGTTCCAGTCTAGATTTTGAGCACTGTCATAGGTCACTGATAAAAAAAAAAACGGTAAAAAGGTTTATGATACCATACCACCCCTCTCACAAGCTACCTGTACACAGCAGCCGTGTTGGTTGCTTGCTACAGCTTATGGACAAGGTTTTTGTGAGGAGAATTCACTTTCCAGACCAGCTCTGATGCCAATGATGACATGCATGTTCAGTGTCACTCCCATCTGGACTGCTTGGCACATTGTCCTTTGTGAGGCTTTTTGGTACCTTGCTCTGGTTGTCCCTTCACTTCCAGATAACTCATTCCTCTTTGCTGCTTTTTTTTTGGCTTGGGAATTTGGGTCACTCATTAGCTGGATGTTCAGCCAAAATGGTATCTTGGGTCAGAATCCAGCTCTCCTCCAGCTGATTAACTACTCTCAGTGCACTTGCTTACTGCTTCTTCCTGTCCATAGGCTAAGTCCTAAGACAAACTGTCAGGCTTGGTTATGCTCCATACTCTTCTGATAAAAGACATTATGCCTGTAGTTCAGATTTCTCAGATATACTCATGTGATTGTATTACATTTACTTCTTCTTTTAGAAAAGATGGTCTTGCACTCAATGATATAAGCCAAGTATACATTTTGAAATTTACTTCAGTTGCCATGGTAGCATTAAGACAACAATGTTTCCTCACACTTGTTGGGATGTCTGTCATGTCCTCTGCCTTTTACAGAAAGGGATCACTACTAACATGACCCAACATAAAACAGTAAATTGACTTAAACCATTATGAGATTTTTACTTTGCAATTTTGTTTGGTAAGTTGAATAGTTCTCATCAATGAACTTTGTACATAATAGTGTCAAGACATGCTGAAGAATAAGAGTTTTGTTGTTTTAAATTTCAGAAATTATGAGTGGTTTGAAATAGTTGCTCAATTTCTTGCAGATCTTTAACACCTTTTCATTTACTTGCCATATAGCTCATACTGTGCACCTTGCACAACACACTCAAACTCAGCTCTCTTGGTCTTTAAAATTAGTTAAAATAAAAGACCTTAACTTGAATAGTTATATTAATTTCATGTGTGTGTTGGTGTGCACGTATCTTTGTGTGTTTGTGTGTGCCCCAGTGTTTGCTTGTGTATTATGTACCACACAAACATGTTATGCTCATGGAGTCCAGATGAGGGCATCCTCTTCCTCAGAACTAAAGTCACAGACAGTTATAACTGGTTTGATAGGTGCTGGGAACCATACTGAGTTCCTGTGAAACAGCAACAAGTACTCTTAATGGCTGAACCATTTCTCCAGCTCTATGCATGGACTTTGTTACTACTTTTTTTTTTTTTTTTTGACTATGCTGAGGGAAATGGACTAAGGCATGAGTGAGCTTTAAATAAAAGTATATTAGTAGCAAGTTCAGAAAATACCCATGAAATTGAATTGTTTTGGATAATGGGGGTTATTGAATTACTCAGCATGTTCTTTTTCTTATGCCTTAATCTCTATTTAAAAAGTGACACACACCTTTAATCCCAACACTTGAGAGGCAGAGGCAGGCAGATTTCTGAGTTCGAGTTCCAGGCCAGCCTTGTCTACAGAGTGAGTTCCAGGACAGCCAAGGCTACACAGAGAAACCCTGTCTCGAAAAAAAAAAAGTGTTACTTCAACCATTCTTAGTCAAACATAGTAACTGAAGTTTCAGAGTGAAAGTGAGAAAAAGACTTACTTTTTTTAATGCTCCTAGTCTAATTTTCATGTGATTAAACTGGTTGCAATGCAATTTTACATTTCCAATGATCTTCGTAAAGTGACATGCAATGTGGTTGGATGGGGGTGGGGTTCAAACCCAATCACCATAAATACAAAGATCTCACACATGTGTATACACACACACACACACACACACACACACACACACACACACACACACAGGCTGACATACAGTCATAGGATGTGTTTTGTGCAATGGACTCTTTGGTGCAGACAGACAGAGCAAGAGAAACAACTCTATCACTACATTAAAAAGATTTGTTAAGTCCATTCTTCTATTCTAGACTAGACTGATAACTGTTGGTCTAGGACAAGAAAGTTGTGAGAAAAGTAATCAAGGGCATGCGTGATAAGTTATTCAAAAGCAATGTGTCCTTTGTTTTGAGAATGAGGGGACCATCAATCATCTGGAGAACCAGGGAAGATGTCTTCAAGATGCACACTACAGAGGAAGTACCCTGCCATGGACTGGGTTTGTCGTGCAGGATGAGAGTTCTGGTCAGGTGGGCAAAAAATTCGGTGACAAGTGACAGACAGAGTTGACACAAGGAAGTGCAGAGTCTGAATGTATTTCTTAAAAATGGCATGAGGTTTTTACAGTCAGTATAAGAGAGAGATGAAATATCTGGCAGCTCAGCAGTTGAGGTACATCTGAGGCCACCTGAAACACACTGGGTCTTAAGCAGCCACCTCTTCTGGACAGGCACTGCACTCCCAGGGCCCCAGCATGGGGGGGGGTGGGGGGTGGGAGGGGGTGAATCTAAATCTAAGTCCTAGTCCATCTAAGTTCTAGTTCCAGTCTAAGTGCCCCTGCACAAAGTGATATCCAGGCTTATATGGTATACAGAAAACAAGGTGAATGAAAAAAGTCATGTAGGTAGGTGACCATCACATCAAGGTCAGTAAGATCACTAGGCAAGGGATGCTTACATCAAGGTTGGTAAGATCAGGTATCCAGGTGTGAATCGGGCAGCAGAGCAGTGGTGCCCTCCCCTCTGGGGCTATTTTGGTAATCCCATGCTAATTCTCTGGGTCTGCTGGAGGCAAGCACCAGGAAGTTCCATTATAGCAGTTTCCACTAATGCCTTTAAGTGAAGGAAGCCCTTCGATTACTCTGGTATGTAAAACAGTTCTGTCTTCTGTGGGACTGCCCTGAAAATTCTAACTATGTTAACAGTAAGCAATGGTGCCTGACCTCTGTTGCTTACTCTGAGGACATCTTATCTGATAAGGCAGCTTCCTTGTGAGAAATTCCATGCTAAGGATAACTTGGTAATAAATTAGGATATATTGGAACGTTGTGCTGGCCAGAGAACAACACTCTTTTTTTTTTAGTCATTTATGAATCGTTTCTTGGGATACCTTTATGGGTAAATAAGAAGGCGTGTTGACAACTGGAAAGACTAATCTGGAACACATCTGAGTTAGGAGATGTCAATGACTGATTGAATACCCAGGAGGCACAAACTCCCTTTGAAGTTATAATGCCTCTTGTCCTTGATCAGGCTTTTACCCCTGATATTGCAGACATAACTGGAGTAGACGAGTGGGCGTGGCAGTACCCAAATACTTTCCATATCCCTGTTGCAAATCCATGGAGAACAGAATATCTGTGGAGAATATGGCCCCATCAGGGAGGTTCTGTAGATATATTCCATTCTGCTACCCAGCTGCTGATTCGTTTCTTTGAGAGAGGCCAATTATCCTTCTTGGTGTTGTAGTAAATGATTAACATTATTTTCTCTATGTTTGCATGTAGATGGACCTGACTTCTTTCAAACACGGGTGGAGTGGGCTGCATCTAAATCTTCTATTCATGTATAAGGCAGAGAGTTCTATTTGAGTTCCTGCCTCTGACTTCCATGCAATGGGCATGCAAGGGGCTAGGACTTGGAGCCTGAAGTCATGGGGAGAAGAAACAGTCTACTACTTTATGGCCGACTTTGTACTGAAAACAACTGGGGTCAAGAAAAAGATTTTCTGGGAGTACATTTAGGCTCTGTGTGCATTCCACATGTAGAATTAGGACTAAGGGGAATAAAGCCTTCCATCGTTTACCTTAGACATCTCCCTTGATAAATCTTATATGTAGGTTCTCACTTGATTATGTACATTCACTTGACTGCTGCCAAATTGAGAAAGAGCTAGAGAAAGATGAATAATCGAATCGTAAACATTCTATATTTCCTGCATCAAAAATGTCAATAACTTGCCACCATTCCCTGTATAGAGCATATGACTTAAGCCTGGCCCTTAAAGTCTGAGTATTCATAACTCATCCACTGAGTATACTCTTTAGCCAGTAAGTCAGATATCATCACACTTTGGATGTTTGACTTAGAGTTAATATTTTTTTTAAGAGGAAGAAAAAAGGAGAAAATATGTTTTTTTCTGTATTACAATAAGTTTACAGTTAATTAAAACATTCTTTAATATCAGAATATACTTTCTGGACCTGCTTTTGAGAATCTTGAAGCATCACATTCTATTGCTCTCTTCACCATCATTAAAACCACAATTTCAAAGAGCTACAAAGACATTTTATATAAGAAGGATGCTCTCATCACCCTTTGCTAAGTTGTGGGCACTCTCGTGGGAAGGAACCCACTGCCTTAGCTTACATTTCACTCACATGACTGTACATATTGTCAGAATGGAGTTAGTATTTACTTTAAACAACAACTTAGACAATAAAAAGACTGTCTAAGACATATTCTTTTCTTTATCCTTGGCCCACATAGCCTTTTCTTAGGTAAGTTCTGAAAGAATTTTAACATTTAAATGTAAAGGACAGTAAGTATTACTCTCTGTAACCTTCCCCTATAAACAATGTTTTCTGGCTTTCTCTTCCAGCCAATGTCCATTTCAGCTCTTGAACCCATTGTTCCATGAGCAGATTTCTGTTATGGATCCATATCCTCCACTGCACTCACTAGTTATAAAGTGTCTTCTTCTAAATACACATCCCTCTTGTACAAAATTGCAGCAGAATGAATAAATACTTGAGAGGAGCCCAGAACACCATGAATAAGAGTTTGCTTTGTGTTAAGATGGTAACACTCTCAAATAAAAGGAAGAACACATACATAAGAGGTATTGCCTTGTATGCTCAAGGAATGATAAGCCAGAGGTAGAGTGGACACCTGTCATTGATACTCAGATAGAGGCACAGAGTGTTGATCACAAGGTGATCAGAGTAAAATGTCCACATTACCAAACAGTAATTATAATGATGGCTGGGAACTAATAAGAGCTTACGATGCACTAAACTGTGTACTCAAGATTAACTTGCAGATCTTGTGAAATCCATTGCTGGCCTTCTATCCATAAAAAACTGGCTTTTTAAAAAACAACTCACATTTTTAAAACAAAGCTGAGATTTCAAAATATTAATAGATTTTTGTTTTTAGTCACAGAGTGACTGTCAAAGGAGCAGCTTCAGTGTTGAGGTTAACACTTAAGAAATTAGTTATCCTCATCATCACACTTTGGGAAACAATGTAGTTAAAAGAAATAGGGCCTGCATTTTATTATCTGTCCATCTAAATGGCTTGAATCTTTCCCAGTAACCATTCACATGTACTGCCATTATTTTCATTTTAGAAGAGACTACAGAAGAAAACATCCATGAAATGTGTGATGAAGTGGATTAAGACCATTTTATGATAAGCACTTGCATAAAATTGGTACAAGCAAGTGACTATTTTGGAGCTAACTTAAGACAACAGAATTAATTATTAACTAATAAACAAGAGTAGAATTTAGAGGTCCTATTCCCTTGATTATTGCCACAAAAATTCATCCCTTATTTGTGTACCTGGCCAGTCTGGACTACAGATTGAATTGAAATCCAGAAAATAGTTCAATGACATAGGGAGATCCTGTTGAACAAAGAAATACCATAAATAAAAAGCATTACTGGAAAATGATTAAATCTTTATTGATAGGGGTTGAGTGAATAAAGTATTACAGTTATTTGAAATAATCTATATTAAAACATTTCTGTAAATATAAAAAGATGGACTTTAAAACTTTAATGATAAATTAAGTATAAAATCACACAATGTATGATAACTGATTTACATTGTATATTTTACATCAAACAACTGTAGTTTTGCTACACAATATATTGTAAGTGGTTATCTTTTCTGGGACTGGGGTTTGGGACAGGGATACTAAACAGCTCTGTTTTCTTTTATATTGCTTGATATCATTTGATGTTTCAAATAACAAGAATGTATTTATAATAAGAAATTTAAAACAGTATCAGTTTCTTTGGCATTTTTCACAGGTTTAAGATTAAAAAAATAGAAGGAAGCTGAGAGATGTTTTCAACATCTTGTTCAAGTACTTCCAGATTCTCTTTGAAACAGAAACAATATAAATGCTTAGAAATAAAGTCTTCCATTATGGAGGGAAAGACTATTTGCTCTATGACTCACATTGAATTATCGAAAGCATAATGCAGGTCTTCTCTCCAGTCCTCAGAGAAATATAAAAAAGCAATACAAACGAGCCTTTATCGTCATCGGGAAACAGTGGCATCACTGTGGGAACTCACAGCACATTCTACAGGAGCAGTTTAATTTAGTCCCTTTAAAGCAGCCATAAAGTTTTTCAAGAAACTCGAGAGATGCTTTTTAGTTTAGATCTCACACAGAGGAGTTCACTGACACATTGATGAAGATCCAAGTCTCACTCAGAATGAGAGGCAAACTTTCCCTATGCAGCTGTGATATTCCATTGTGCTTGCAATTACTGAAGCCGAGTTTGTGAATATTCACTTTCTCCAATTAAAAAGAGTTTTCCAAAAATTTGAGCAGGCCTAATTAACTTCACGTTGGAAGCTATTGTTTGGAGGAAATTTCCATTCAGTGCTGCAAAGTGTCTCTCATAATTCCTAATTTATGATAATACTGGAGGAATTCAGGTTTCTCAGATTTATTATAAAACAACTGAGGGTTCCTCTCAAGGTGAAAATGAAAGTTTCATGGTTAATAGTGACTTTAGAGTGTGATGGTGAAGTTTGTTGGATAATACATAAATTTATCTTAATACTACAAATATGTAAACCCCATTGCTATGCCACCCAACTCCTCAGCTTTTCTCTCAAGGTTCTCCTGGCTTCCAGATGTATTTAGAGCAGAAATTGGTTCTACAGCTTACCCATCATCTCTTTGTACCGCCAGATGGCAGGAAATTCTGGCAGCACAAAGAACAGTGTCATAGTGAACATTATTTGGTCTAGAATGGGGGAGTAGGTTGGAGTAGGGTCTCATTCTGTCATCTAAACTGGACTAGAACCCACTGTGTAATCCAGGCTACTCTTGAGCTTATCATACTTCTGCTGCCTAGGCCTCCTAGTGATGGGATTAAAGGCATGAGCCACTTACTTGAATCTTCAAGTATAAGATTTAGGAGACTGGAAAAGTTAAGCCATAGATTATGTGGTCTTGATGCGCTAGAAAAGGACCAGGGTTCAGTTCCCAGCACACATGTAAGGTAATTCACAACTATCAACAACTCCAATTCTACATCCAGGACATAGAACATCACCTTTGGCCTCCATGCACACACACGCACACATACACACACACACACACACACACACACACACACACACACACACACACGCATATATACATACATACATACATACATACATACATACATACATACATACACATAAGCACATAAGTAAGAGGTTAACTCCATAAGAAGACCAATGATCTCAACTAACCTGGACTCCCAAGATCTCTCAGACACTGGGCCACCAACCAGGCAGCATACACTAGTTAGTAGGAGGCTCTCAATACATATACAGCAGAGGACTGTCTGGTCTGGCCTCAGTGAGTGAAGACACACCTAACCCTTTTGAGACTCGAAGCCCCAAGGGAGTGGGGAGGCCTGGCAGGGTAGGATATGGGATGGAGTCATCTTCTTGGAGATGGGGAGGAGGGATGGCATGAGGAACTGTTGGAGTGCAGATCAGGAGGGGGATAATGGCCAGATGTAAAAAAGATTAGAGATAATTACAAAGAAAAGATCTTTGGAAAAAATAAAATTTATGTTTAGTGATATATCTCTGTTTTCTTGCTAAATTCCTATAGCAAACATATGAGAGCTATTTTTAATGTGTAGTATCATAGGCCTTTAAGCCTGGCCCACAGATGGAAGTTAAGTCTATTGGTTGAATATTTGCAATGCAATGAATCAATGAAGGACTCTTTCTTGTATATTTGTGAGTAAAAATCATAAGTATTCTTATCTGCTAGACAAGGGAGAACATAAAACATAAATGACTTGTCCACAGAAATCTAGAAGATGGTGGGGCTGGACACTGAGATTGTAGCTCTGTGTTCTGAGGTTGGATTTATCCTGAGATGTCAGTTTCCCTTGGTCTATTTGTTCTGTCCATCACCCTTCATGCACATTAAATGTGAGTCTGCTGTGGATCACCAGGGTTACAGAAGATGAAGACATAAGAAGGTTACCACAACCAAACAGCTACATCTGTTCTCAGAATATGCTTCTAAATTATGGCACGGGGATTTCATTTTTCCAAATATTTCCAAATATGCTCCTGTATATTCCTAAATTTGTGCATGGTGAGTTCAGGAGTTTGTAACTAGTTCTAACCAATGAATGGAGCAATGATCTGTGTCTCAGCTGATGCCATTGGAAGCTAGCTGATTTCCTATTCAATCCTCACATGTAAGGGTGCTCATTCGTATGCTAAGACCATGTGTCATGGGATAAAAGAACCCTAGTTTATTACATGGTGACAAAAGCTTGGGTTGTCACATGGAAGAAAGTTCTCATTGATTCACAGTGACATATGTAAACTCAAACTCTTTATTACCAGAGTAACAATTGAATTAAAATACTTACATCATTTTTCTAACACAGCATTTCCTAAGTGATAATAGCTACATATATTGCTAGCAAAAGTAGGACACACTTTTAAGAAAAAATATTACTTGAGAATGTCATACAATGTATTTTGAACATATTCACATCCCTCAACTTCTCCCCAACTACCCACTCAACCATCCTACCACTTCTCACTCAATTTTGAGATCTTTCTTTATTTAGTCCAGTTTATGTTGCCCAGTTAGTCTTGGGACTTTTTCATTCATATTCATTGCAGCTCTATTGACAATAGCCAAGAAATAGAAACAACCCAGATGTCCATCGACTGATGAACAGATAATGAAAATTCATTATGTACACTTGCACAATGGAAAATTATTCAGCCATTAAAAATTAAATTATGAAATTTGTAGGTAAATGAATGGAGCTGGAAGCAGTAGGCAATTTTGTATCCATTGTTTATTTTCAAAATTATGCCTTATTTATAGGATTTTTTCTAACTAGAAGATCTTAAACTATTATGACAAAAAGATATTAAATATAGTTAAACAATTATAAAACTTTTTTGTAGAAAAAGTGAGGAAGATCTAGTAATTACAAATGTATTTCAAGAGAAGAATGTGCATTGAAATGTTAAGAGAAAATCTAAAAGCATAAAAAATAAACATACTATCCCAATGAATGGAGGAAGCATGGGCAAATAAAGACAATTTAATTCAAGAAAAGTCAGGAAATGGAGAAACAAACAAACAAACAAAAAAAGCAGAATACAGTGCACAAAATAAGATAGCCGCTCATTAAAATTACTACTTGACAACTAACAGATACTAACTACCAGCTAAGAACTGGAATGAATATATTGTGTATTAGCCACACTAAAACATAAGGACAATTGTAAGAATTTATAGTAAGAAGGACAGTGGAAAAACATATGCTAGAAAACTATTAACCAAACAAAACACAGCCACACCATTATTAGTTACATAAAATAGATGTGACAGGCTGCAGTTTTATTCAGGGATACAGGTAATCCTGAGGTACTGTCAAAAGGAATAAATTTAGATGGAAGACAATTTCTAAACCCAAAAAGTAACACTCCTGGGCATATACCCAAAAGACGTGCCAACATATAACAAGGACACATGCTCCACTATGTTCATAGCAGCCTTATTTATAATAGCCAGAAGCTGGAAACAACCCAAATGTCCCTCAGCAGAGGAATAGATACAGCAAATGTGATACATTTACACAATGGAATACTAGTTAGCTATTAAAAACAATGACTTCATGAGATTCTCAGACAAATGGATGGATCTAGAAAATATCATCCTGAGTGAGGTCACTCGGTCACAAAAGAACACATGTGGTATGTACTTGTTGATAAGTGGATATTAGGCAAAGGGCATGGAATACCCATGATACAACTCAAAGACCACATGAAGCTCAAGTGGAAGGAAGACCAAAGTGTGGATGCTTCAGTCCTAATTAGAAGGGGAAACAAAATAATCAAGAGAAGTAGAGGGTAAGAGGGGCTTGGGGGGAGAGAAGATGGAGGGAAGGGGAAAGGGAGGGGGGGAAGAATCAGGTAAGGGAGGAGATGGAGGAGATGTACAGAGGGTCAGGAAATTGAACAGAAGTGTGTAACAATGGGGGATGGGAAACTGGGGGTAGCAGCCAGAAAGTACCAGATGTCAAGAAAGCAAGAGACTTCCAGGACCCCACGGAGATGACATTAGCTGAAATACCCCAGAAAGGGGAGGAAGAACCTGCCAAGACCATATTCAGAGGTTAGGCATGGCTTCCCGGTTGAGGGATGCAGCCATCCACCCATCTCCAAAATTTTAACTCAGAATTTCTCCTGTCTGAAGGAAACACAGGGACAAAGAGTGGAGCAGAGACTGAAGGAAAGGCCATCCAGAGACTGCTCCACCTGGGGATCCATCCCACATGCAGACACCAAACCCAGACACTATTGCAGATGTCAAGAAGTGCTTGCTGACAGCAGCCTGATATAGCTGTCTCCTGAGAGGGCTCTGCCAGATCTTGATCAATGCAGATGTGGATGCTCACAGCCATTGGACCGGGCACAGGGGCCCCAATGAAGGGGAAAGACTGAAGGAGCTGAAGGAGCTGAAGGGGCCTTATCTGGTATCAATGGGATGGGAGGCCCTGGATCCTGTGAAGGCCTGATGCCCCAGTGTAGT
>JADRCD010210475.1:0-10928 GCA_019843815.1 Montemys delectorum
ATATATATATATATATAAATATATTCTTAGCATTTGTATGAGGTAAACACTTACTACTTTTACATTCTTGTTCGGTTATTTTTTTTTCCTAATTGTTTTTCCCCAAATCATCTGAAGTTAAACATGGAGTTCTATCTAGAGATGTTTCTCAGCAATACAGGATGCCCGGCTAGCCAGTATATAAGGACAGGAAAGAGTGAGAGATGCCAGACAGCCAAGAGTGCTAGGGTGCTTTCTCAGCAGGAGGGAGAGAAGGCAGATGATAAACGCCTTAATTTTGTAGCCCTTCTTCCATCCCTGACCTATTTATAATACAAGCATGCACCCCTGCCTCCAGGCTTACAGGTCATTTTTTTTAAACTCTTCTCATTGTACTAATACCATGTTTCTCCTTTAGAGCCCAAGAATTTTAAAACTTCTAGGTAGTGCCCTTCCTACTGGCCTGCAGGTCACCTGCTCTGTCTTCCTCTTCTGCTCCTCAATGTGGTTCCTTGGAGACCCTCAGGTGATTGACAGGTGATACATATGAGAAGGAGCTGTGTAAAGCAGAAGGGAGACTGGATCTGGGATACTAGTTCATACATGCCCCTTTCTGGTCTTCAGGTCTGTCAGGGAGGTTGGGACAAGAGCCTATTGCCAAGCCTGAGGAGGGCTGTAGGGTTCTGTGATTGGAGAAACTCCCCAGAGGTTTGTCCTGTCCTCAGCAGTGGTTTGAGATGAGAAGGGACTCTGGCCATAAAAGGATGAAGATGAAACTGTAAACGACTCTTCTCATAGCTTGGAATGTCTCTGTCCCTTGGGCCATCGCTGGGACATGGTTCTCAAAGTCTGAGAGCACCAGAAGGGGAGGCAATGGGAGGCATTGGAACCATGGGAACAGCGGCTTTTTGACTTGTTTACATCAGTATTTCAATGGATTCTACCAGCAGCTTGGATGATTGTAAATACCCAGAGTGGCCTTTCTATGTGGGGACTTATGCTTGCCTTTGAGGTTTTGTAACTCACTTAAAAATGTACTTCTGGATCCATGGAAACCTTTACTGTGGCTGTGGGCCCATTAGTCCTCTGTCACAGCCTATATGGACATAGCAGTATGGGGTCAAGCAGTGAAGCCTTGGTCCTTATCTTCTATGGGCGAGTGTCCCCCCACCCCCCAGTCTGTTTTCTCCTCTCTGGTCCTGTTAATTGGTATCATCTCTTTGTCTTTTCCCTCTTTAGAGTCTATCTTGTTTCCCTATTCCCCCTACACTGAAGTGTTATAGCAATGATTAATAGCTGGCTGGACTGTGTATTCCTTGCAGGCAAAGATAAACCTCCAGGGCCTGGCTAGTGATGCGATTTTAAGTAGTGGGTATATATTGGATGAATGAATAGATTAAATGTCCCTGCAGCCTCCAGGAGAGCATCTGTTTCGAGAGGAGGGGACCAGAGCCAATGGGTGGAACTTGGTTAGGGACCTTAGGACATTCTGGTGGGTGGGAGGGAGTGTGTCAAGTCCTGTAACTCTCCCAGCATGTAGTGAATCACAGGAGAAGGTAGGTACCCATGATACTTTCTGACGTGGATGCCAGGATACACAGTTGTTGACTTGAAACTGATCAATTCTAGAAAACAAGGAAGGCCATTGAGCATTGGGTTGGGCATACTCCAAGACAGATAGTGATGTAGTGTTTGATTGGCTCCCAGTGCTGACAGTGGGGACTTCTCTGACCCAGCCATGCAGGACATAAAGCAGCCATTGAATTTATCAATCCCAGGGCCTAGGGTGCAGCCCAAGCTCTTAATCCCAGCATCTGGAAGGGGCTGAAACCACCTGCAACCCAATTACCATGGGTGGGAGCACCGTGGGAGATGGGTCTGTGGGAGATGGGTGGGAGTACTGTGGGAGATGGGTGGGAGCACCATGGGAGATGGGTCTGTGGGAGATGGGTGGGAGCACCATGGAAGATGGGTCTGTGGGAGATGGGTGGGAGCACCATGGGAGATAGGTCTGTGGGAGATGGGTGGGAGCACTGTAGGAGATGGGTGGGAGCACTGTGGGAGATGGGTGGGAGCACCATGAGAGACAGATCTGTGGGAAATGGGTGGGAGCACCATGGGAGATGGGTGGGAGCACCGTGGGAAATGAGTCTGTGGGAAATGGGTGGGAGCACAATGGGAGAAGGATTAGAGAGCTACTCTGCTCCCAAATCTGACTCTAGCCAAATGGCAGAGAGACAAACAGACAGCAGGCTGCTGGCTCATTATGTCCCAGATCCTAAACAAACAAGTAAAGAACACAAGGGACTACTGCCTGTATCTCTTGAGACAAATCCAAATTGCATCAAAGCAGTTTTTTTTAAAAGAAGCTATCACATTGGTTGACACTTCAGCTGTCAGCCAACGGTTCTCTCTATTACTCTGCAGTGTGTGATCGGATGTCCCAGCTAATCATGAAGTATAATATTTCCAGCTGCCTGTTTTCCCCGTGTGATCTCACGGGCATCGGGAAGGGAGTAGCCTTACAGATCAGAGAGTGCTGACCCACCTAAAAATAGAAGTGGCCGGAGGAATGCAGAGGAGACACAAAAGAAGAGTGCAGAATGAAAAGGCTGAGGAAAGGGTTTAAAATATCCAGACCTTCACGCTCTTGGAATATTCAGGGGTACAGCGGTCTTTGGGCATCATTATCTTAGCTTCCTGCAGATAAGAGGCTCATCCATTGGTACCTCTGTATAGAGTACAGCACGAAGCCCTGGACTTATGATGAATATGTGTCTGTAAGGTAAACCATTGATAGTCATAGCTTTGGGCTCTGAAGGGTATATTCAACTTAGAATAGCCAAAGCATGGTGCTGATAGATTTTATAAGAAAAGGCCAGAAAAGGCACAATGAATAGATGATATGCTAAAGAATCTAAGTTAATGCTAAGGGTAGAAACTGCCCATAGACTGACTAAGCCAGATCTGCTCTTAGCCAGCCATGGAGAAGTTCCTAATTTCTGTGTTACATATTACCTCATCGGCATCACGTCTCTGTTCTAATTGCATCTTCACATCTTCTGGGGAACTGAAGAAGGTGGGGGAAATATGGGGAAAGGAAGGAGGGGGGCAGGGAGGGCTGATGGAGCAACATAGAGGTGTGAGTTCCAGGCAGGAGGAACAACCAAACCTAACCACTGAGCCCTTGGTAAACAATTCAATGGGAGGAGCCAGCGACGACTTTATTCATTTATTTTGTACGGTTGAAATCAGTGTTTGGAAATATTCCTGCTCTCCTTGTCCAGAGCATCTCTGCAGCCAGTGATGGGAGCTAGCCAAGTACTCCATCACTGTCTGACTTGGAGTGTGACCAAGCCAATGCTCCACATCGGATAATTTTATATCATGTCTTTGGGTTGGGCTGTTTGAATTCATCAGGGATTTGAGTTCATGGAATGGATAGGACTGGAAAGTTCTTTGTATTGATTTTTAACCATATCTCAAGTTCACATCCCTTGGCATATCCAAAAATGATTACTAACTTGGAAGTTAAGACAATGGAGCCCAAAGACCTTTAGACCCTAATTTCACTAAATGGACTAGGCAAGTGTGATTAAATTAAAGATTGGGTTGGGGAGATTATTCTGGGTTACCTCGTGGGTTCTGGATAATCAGGCGTATCCTTACAAGATGCTAAGATGGATGTAGGAGAGTCAGTGTCCAAGGAGATACAAGATCAGAAGCAAAGGTTGGGATGTCGGGAAGAAGGAGGCAATGAGCTGTGTGTACAGAGGGCCTCTAGGAAAGGCCAGATAGAGTTTCTCTTTTGGAGCCTACAGGAATATGCTATTTGCTGACACTTTGCTTTTACCCTATTGAGGCACCATTTAAATTTCTGATCTTCAGAATGGACAGATAATGAATTTGTGGTGCTTTACTTACTGCAACCATCGGCAGCCGTTACAGTATTGTATTTAAATCCTAGATACAGTAAGGTTGTGCTTGAACTAGAGAACGTAAATATCATTTAGTTAGCAGCGTCTGGACGATGGAGCTGGGAAGCCATCTTTTTTTTTGACTTATGCATCCTTGTGAAGGGAATCACTGAATGTTAAGACTCTTGGCCCAACTGCCTTCAGGGGAGCTGAGAGAAAGATCTGACTGGTACCCTGGGTGGAGCTGTGGTGTGCAGCACAAACTGGCTGTTCAGGTCCTTTCCCTGAGGCTGTGTCTGCAGAGCTTCCTGAAGTTCACTGCTAACCGAGACCCTCTAGAGCTCCACTCCCCCATTGTACACCGGGCCTTTGCTGCTCAGTGCTGCTTGTGATCGTTCTGGAAGCTCGCTGCTATGTTCCAGGGCTCACTCCAGTCTTTTTCTGTTTGAATCTGCATTCTTTTTCAATCAGGAAAAAGCAGTGATTTTTATAAAAATCTCTGAAATAAGACATGCCGCATAACTATTTTTCTCTTTTCCTTGAACAAGTTATTATTTTAATTAATTGTGCTCATTGTATATTCATATGTAGATGTGTGCATTCCATGACTGGAGTGGGAGGTCAGAGGGCAACTCATGGGAATCAGTTCTCTCTCGTCATGCAGGTGCTAGGGGTCTCCCTCAGATCGTCACCCTTAGCAGCAAGAGCCTTTACCATCAAGCCATCTGCCTGGTCTGAATAAGTTACGTTTTTATCATTTTATTATTTTCCAGCTCTTATTTAGCTCCAGATAGTAAGTAAAATGTTGTTAAAATATATTAGAATGACCAATAAGGAGCTTGGAGAAGTGACGGACTGGCTGATTAGATGAAGCGTGAGCGAGATGAGTATGCAGACTCTCCTGAGAGTCAGGTCTAGTGCTGACCAGGCAAGGTCTAAATGCCTGGCTCTGAGCTTCTTCATCCAGAGGAAAGTGGAAAACATAATTGGCGGATGATTTATAGAGTCATTATGAAATCAAAGTCTCATGATTGATGAAACATGGAGCAGAATGCCAGCTGGATAGTCAAGGAAAAATAATATAACAATCCTAGGGCCCAGAACAGATCTTTCCTAAGGATTGCCTAAATAGAATACTCACGTTCTATAGTAGACAGGGTTCTGACCGTCACCTTAAGTTTGTACAGCCTCCCATTTCTTTCCTTGCCCCTCAGTGCAAGAAAGCAGAACATAGCTCTTTCACATGCACTGGAGCATATGCTATGAGTCTGGGAAGGGTGTGTTCTAGGACATGTAGGAATAAGCAAAACCAGGACTTTTATCTTCAGAGTTCTTATCATTGAAAGACAAAGATACAGTACAAACAAACTCTCACCAGGAAAACAGGTGGCTGAGTGAGTGTCATAGGGATAACTTCGCTGTAGGCATCGGGAACAAACTCTTCAAGGAAGTGTTATTAAGCTGACGCTTGAGCCATGAAAAAAGCTTGTAAGTCAAGAAGCATGTGTATGGGACAAGGTCAAGTGTGCAGGACACACATTCCAGCTAGATGGAGCTTTGTAAAGTCCCAGAGATAGGAAAGATGCAGAAGGATAGGAAGGATTAAGCTGAGCTTGTATGTTTTGTGGCTTGGAAGTTTATTGCAATAAAATATGAGGTACCACAGACTGAGTGGTGATCATGGAGAGGCAATGGCATATATATATGTATATATGTGTATATATATATACATGCACACACACACACACACACACACACACACACACACACTTCTTGCTCCTTCATGCCCCATTTCATTTGATATGATGCTAGGAAGATTTACACCGTCTAAGTTAGTTGCCTGTGCAAAGGTTGGCATGTTTACTAGGAGAGGAGATGCATTTCCATTTCTCAGATGTTCTCAGAAGCAGTCCTTGGCCTCGGGCATACCCACTACAGCAAAATCAATTAGACCCAGGCACTGGCAGTCACTAAAGCTCCCCAAGTGGCTCCTTTGTACAGCCAAGGTTGAAAACCACCGAATTGGAGCAATAACTGAGGAGATATCAAATGTGAGATTCAAGTTAAGTCCAGCATTCAAGGTAGAAAACAAGATGGGATTAGAGTGCAGCTCTTTGTAATTCTCTCTAACCAGCTTTACATGTCAGCAGAGTTGGGGAGGGGTATATCCTGAATGGAGTTGAGAATTTGCCATTTCCTTTAGCCAGTTCTACATTGGGAAAATTAAATTGTGCTCAATTGAGGCCACCACCATCCTTGCAAACACTTTAACTTTCAGCAGTTCTTGTTAAATTCATCTGAAGCCCTGAGCTTTATAAATAAAGATGAATTCTTAGGTATGGCATGAATCAAAGTATTGGCTAATTGGACACAAAAGGTTTCACCTCTAAATCCCTGCTGGAGGCCAGCAGCCTGGCAAATATGGCACTTGCTCAGTGGTAGCTCTTTACAGAGCATGGTCTCCCTCCTGTTGCTATGGGATGATTCCCAGTGCTGCCTGCTTGTCAGCCTTGCTTTACTGCAATGAGTTGGGTATGTACTGGTTTGGCGAATTCCCATCACTATGCCCACGTTGGGAAGCTATTAGCTGTGTGAAGACGGGGACATTTGGGCTGGCTGATGGCTCAGTGGTTAAAGTGCTTGAGCAAGCACAAGGATCCAAGTTCAGATTCCCAGAAGCACATATACATGCTGGCGGGGTAAGGTGGCTTGCCTGTAAGTGCAGTCTCAGAAGGCAGAGAAAGGATTCTCAGGACAAGCTAGTCATTGTTGCCAAGCTCTGGGTTTGGTTGAGAGGCCCTGCCTCAACAAATAAGGTAGAAAAGCAATGGAAGATAATTCCTGGTATGAACCTCAGGCCTCCACATACATGTACATATGCACCTTAACTCCCACCCTGCACAAGATATTAAAGGAAAAGAGAAGGAAAGGGATATTTGCGGCCATATATTGTTCCTTCTGACATTAATTTAGTACTCTCCTCCCCCGCCCCAAAGTGCAAAGGTTCTCAGCCCCACATACTGGGCTCTTTCAGGCTGCAAAGGTGAGTTGTGATTGGCTTAAATCTATCATATATTCTACAGATTGGTTAAGAATTATTACATACTTCAAGTCTATCAGTAGAGAGAATTAATTCCAGGTCCTTAATTGAGCTGTAGGGAATAGGTCCTTTTCCGATTACAAGCAAAGAGGGAGG
Source organism: Montemys delectorum (assembly GCA_019843815.1). NCBI lineage: Eukaryota > Metazoa > Chordata > Mammalia > Rodentia > Muridae > Montemys > Montemys delectorum. The sequence continues at coordinate 7,093 of JADRCD010210475.1, forward strand.
TAGCTTTGGGAACTGGCAGAGATCATGAGTCTATGAAAAGGAGCCTGAGAATGGAGCCAGCTCAAGAATGCAGGTCTCAACCACATCATGGGAGCCAGAAGTCAGGCTCCACCAGCAGGTAGGGCTTTGCCTGTAGCTTTCCTGCTGTGTTCCTTTATGGCTGGGATATGACAATACATGCTTCTCAGACAGAGGCAGGAAAGCTGTTAGGAACTAGAAAGCAGTACTGAGTTCACCTTCGAAGAAAACATATTGTATTCAGAGCCAGATCTTCATCCCTTTTACGTCTTTGAAATCTCCAAATAACAAATGTGGAATTCCCTTCTGATTACCTTAGCATGACAAAGAGCTAAAATGGAAAAGCAAAGTAATCAGTCCGGCAATGGTGTGGATGGGTGGGAGGGAACAGATTCTTTTCCTATAACACTAACGTTTAGGGAACTCTGACTCACAGGGAAAGGCATGTATGCCAATGAAGTTCCAAACAAATCTCATTTCCTCGGCTGAGTAAGCCTTCCACCTTATTAAATCACATCCACCTCGAGGTATGTTATCAAAAGTTTGCCCATGTTTGATTTTGATTAATCGCTAGATCATGAAAGAACCTGTGCATACACAGAGATGCACTGCTCAACGCTGAAATCCTCAGCCAAAGTTCCACATCTCGACTTATTAAAATGATCCTTTATCAGAGACTATGAAGAAACATTTCGTATTGGATCTAACTTATTTCTCCCATAAGAAATCCAACTTATTTCTCCCACAAGAAGAAGGCAAAACAGGGAAGCCCTACTAGAAGCCATGGTGGTGAATGCTATCATGGGCACTGGAAGAAGAAAAATGAGACAATTTGCCTCTTAGCCAGAAAGACAGTTTACACTTGTAAAACACATGTATCAGTTTTGCCACAGACATTTACAATGAAACATTTCATTTCTTCCCCTATACTCATAGTTCCTTGATTTCTTTCTGCATTAAAAAAAAAAAAACAAACAGAAGCAAACACTCACGAGAACACACTCATTTCTAGAGTTACAAGGAGAAACAGAATCCAAGGGTAGAGGCTTTAATTCCCAATTTCATGCTAGGAAAACAGGTACATTAGAAGGGTGGACAGCCCTTATTGGAGGGGCTATCTCAGACCTGAACCTTCAAGTGCATAGTGCAGGACACTTGTTGGCAGCCCTAGAACCTACCTCACACAGGAGTCAACACCGAGAAAACCCGTTCATGATCTTAGCTGGGCGGAAGTGCATGCAGCCTGGGATCTGACTGGTCCGTTTTTCATAGTTTTCACTTCACCCAGGAATGTCTCCTGGAAGCCTGCTATGCAATCCCAGATCTCTGCTTACCACGCTGGCTCTGTATTGCCTCCTAGTTTTGTCTCTAAAATTCTAAGACAGGAGTGGATTGGAACCCAGTGGACAGTAGAAACGAACAAATGGGCCTATGTACACAGAGGGCTGACTCTGAAGCCTTCTCATACAAACCTGTGAAATGGCCGTGATCTAGTTTGTCTGCCAAGCTTGAAATTAGGAAGTATTTACCCACCCCGACTCTTTTCAGGGTTTACCTTCCAAGGGTGGATTTCAATGGCACATGCTAAAGCTGATTATAAATATATAAGAAAGCCAGGGAAGGTCTCCTTGCTCCATCTACTACCAAAGCAAAGTGTAACTTGGAGTGTAGTGGCCACTGAAAAGAAAGGTTCAGAGGCTAGGAGGTGGAGGGTGGGGTGTATAACAGGTCACAGACACGTCTTACATGTAGATGCTCAGTGCCATATGTGAATGCTTTTGTCTAGTTCCTCACTTTCACAGTAAAGGAGAAAGGAACTTCAGGCCTTTTATGGTTTTCCATGAATATACTAGTAGTAAGAGGCAGAGCTTGGAGGCAAACAGCTCAGCCAGTTTGCAAAGCCTTACTACTCGATGATTTTTACAGAGCGCATGAAGCCATTTCTGGACAGTTACAGGCTTTCAGCTCTGCGGCTTCTTATTAATACTAATTTCCCCAAACACCTGGAACTTAAATTTTTAATATTTCATTGTTGCAGGTTTGTGCCTCTCACTCATGCATGAAAGTAGAGAGAAGTGAAACTGTCTGAGACTAAAAGAAAAATATTTGGAAGGGCAAGGGAAAGGGTGTGTGGTGAGGAGGGAGCCTATGAGGGGGAAAGAGAGGGAAAGTTGTCCAGCAGGTGATGGGAAACAGCAGGCTCTGCCCTTCCCTGGAGCCCGGCCCAGCTTCTCAGCTCTGCCAGGAAAGAGTTCAGGGTGGGGAGGGGAAGCCCAAGACTCTTAAACTGGCTCTTTGAAACATTGAGGACCCTTGCGCAAGGGAGGGTCTTTGGTTTATAAGAGGATCATAAATCATCTAAGAATAACATAGTTACTTGGGGAACGGACAATGAGCTAGGATTAGAATTCATGTCTGTTTGAACTTAAAGCTTGGGCTCTAAGCCCTCCCTTCGTTTGATCTTTCTCATTATTGTAACTTCTATGAGGTCTGTCCCAAGGGTGGTTATGAATTTTCCAAATCTTTCCACTTGTGTTTACCCATAAAAAGATCAGAGTTCCGAATTCATACGTTGGTCTACATTTAGGTTAGATCTGTACAGTCAAACAAAAGCTTGTTTTCCTAAACGATTGATGGAGACCATTGTCATTTCTGAGACTCTTTTTAATGAAGGAAGTCCATTTTTGAGCTTTTTTTTTTTTTTTTTTTTTTCCCTGTTAGGGAGCCTGAATTGAGATAATTCAAAAGCAAGACAGAGACACATTAAAACAAAAGTGCTGAGCCGGTTCAAGCGGACACACACAGCTCTTCAGAGCAAGATGGAAATGCTTTAGGCTTAGTGTTTCCATGACGTTACTGAACAGTCTGGAAGGTGGGTCTCTGGTACTCAGCGTCTCTCACAGTCACACAGAGGTCATCTACAGGATGCTGTGTTAAAGACTGCATGTGTGTGACTCAAAATTCAGAATGTTTTCAGTATATATGGTGATGCTTTCAGAGTGTGCAAACATGCATGTATGCACAAATAACTGTTTGTTCGTGTATCTAATTAGAGATGAGTAAAATGAATTTGTAGCTCTGCTCCTTTATTTGTTAAAAACTATTTGTACATAGACCCATTACCTTGGACAGGTTATATGATGCACTTGAATTTCACTTTTCTTATTTTTTTTAGATTTATTATATTTATTTTATGTGTATGAGTACACTGTAGCTGTACAGATGGCCATGAGCTATCATGTGTGTGGCTGCTGGGAACTGAACTCAGGACCTCTGCAGGCCCCGCTCACTCTGGCATAATTCACTGTGGCTGTCTTCAGACGCACCAGAAGAGGGCATCCGATCTCATTACGGGTGGTTGTGAGCCACCATGTGGTTGCTGAGATCCGAACTCAGGACCTTCAGAAGAGCAGTCAGTACTCTTACTCACTGAGCCATCTTGCCAGCCCCAGTTTTCTTATTTTTAAAAATGAGATGTATGTGCATATATCTGTGTGTGTGAATGAGTATATGTGACTGTGTATGTGTGTGTGTGTGTGTGTGTGTGTTGAGGCCAGAGGCACTTTCTTCTATTACTCACTACCTTATCGTTTGAGACAGTATCTCTCAGTGAATCTGGAGCTCATGATTTGGCTAGATTTACAGGCCATTGACTCCCCAGGGATCCTCCTGTTTCTACCTCCTCAGGACTGGAATCACAAATTTGTATTGTAGGATCTTTTTCCTCTTCTTCTTCTTCTTCTTCTTCTTCTTCTTCTTCTTCTTCTTCTTCTTCTTCTTCTTCTTCTTCTTCTTCTTCTTCTTCTTCTTCTTCTTCT
>JADRCD010210476.1:0-10000 GCA_019843815.1 Montemys delectorum
GAGAATGCCTTGAGAAGAAGGAGAATTCTGAAGGTACTGGCATTAGAAGAAAATGACTAGAGGGGATGGGGCTTGGACCCCCCTCCCCGAGCCTAGGGTAACCCTAAAAGTGGAGGGGACCCCCATGGATTTCCTGATAGATACCAGAGCTGAATATTCTGTGCTCTAACAACTATTAGGAAAATTAAACAGCAGAAAGACTGTGGTGATTGGTGTAACAGGTCAGAAAATGTATCCATGGACCACCACTCACACTGTGGACCTAGGTCATGGGCAGGTGACTCACTCGTTCCTGGTAATTCCTGAATGTCCCATACCTCTTTTAGGAAGGGACTTGTTGACAAAATTAAAGGCTTAAAATCAGATTCACTCTGGAAGGACCGAAGGTAGAGTGGGGGGCACCTCCCTCTCAGGTTTTGGCATTTAAACTTGAAGATGAATATCGGATGCATGAGGCCCCTGAATCAGCAAAGGTTCCTATTTTAGACAAATGGCTAAGAAGGTTCCCAGAAGCCTGGGCAGAGATCGCTGGCATGGGAATGGCTATACAGGTACCTCCTGTAGCGGTAGGACTGAAAACAGATACAACTCCTATACATGTCCGACAGTATCCAATGAACCAGGAGGCTAGGGAGGGAATTAGGCCCCACATCCAAAGACTCTTGGACCAAGGAAACCTGGTTCCTTGTCAGTCTTCATGGAACACTCCCCTGCTACCTGTAAAAAAACCAGGCACCAATGATTATTGGCTGGTACAAGACTTGAGAGAAGTCAATAAGCGGACCCAAGATATACATCCAACTATGCCTAACCCTTATAATCTCCTCAGCTCCCTGCCCCCAGGTCACTCGTGGTACATAGTACTAGACTTAAAAGATGCTTTCTTTTGTTTAAAATTTCATCCTGTTAGTCAACTTCTGTTTGCTTTTTAATAGAGAGATCCAGATTCAGGATTGGCAGGACAATTGACCTGGACCAGACTGTGTCAGGGATTCAAAAACTCCTCTACTCTGTTTGATGAGGCCCTCCATCGAGATTTGGCCACATATCAGGTCAAGAATCCACAGGTGATGCTGCTTCAGTACGTGGATGACCTGCTTTTGGTGATGGACACTGAACAAGAATGTATCCAGGGGACTGAGGGCCTACTAACTGAACTAGGTAAGCTGGGATATCGAGCCTCAGCTAAAAAGGCTCAGCTATGCCATACGGAGGTCACCTACTTAGGTTACCTGCTTAAAGATGGAAAGAGGTGGCTGACAGAGGCTCGGAAAAAGACAGTAACTCAAATTCCAACACTAACTATGTCCCAGCAGGTGAGGGAATTCCTGGGGATAGCCGGCTTTTGCAGACTGTGGATACATGGGTTTGCTACCCTGGCTTCCCCCTTATGTCCTCTAACCAAAAAGAAAGGGGAATTCATATGGACTCCAGAACATCATGAGGCATTTGAAAACATCAAGAGGGCCCTCCTGTTGGCACCGGCCTTGGCCCTACCTGACCTAACCAAACCTTTCACCCTATATGTAGATGAGAGGGCAGGAGTAACAAGGGGAAGCCTCACCCAGACTCTGGGACCATGGAAGAGACCTGTAGCATACTTATCTAAAAAACTGGACCCTGTGGCCAGTGGGTGGCCCTCCTGCCTAAAAGCTGTTGCAGCTGTAGCTCTGCTTGTGAAAGACCCCGATAAACTAACCTTGGGGCAGAAAACAACAGTTGTGGCCCCACATGCCCTAGAGACCAGCATCAGGCAGCCACCAGATCGATGGATGATTAATGCTCATATGACCCACTATCAAAGTCTCCTGCTGACTGAACGAGTAGTCTTTGCTTCCCCCGCTATCCTCAACCCTGTTACCCTACTACCAGAGATAGATGACTCCACCCCGGCACACTACTGCTTAGAAATTCTGGATGAAGAAACTGGCATCCAAGAAGTTCTGAAAGATCAAACTTGGAAAGGGGTTCTGAACTGGTTCACAAATGGCAGCAGTTTCGTGGTTGAAGGTAAGCAAAGAGCAGGGGCATCGGTGGTGGATGGGAAGCAAGTGATCTGGTCTAGCAGCCTGCCAGAGGGAACGTTGGCCCAGAAAGCAGAACTCATAGCTCTGATCCAGGCATTGAGAATAGCAGAGGGGAAGTCCATCAATATCTGACAGCAGGCATGCTTTTGCCACTGCACATGTTCATGGGGCAATTTACAGACAAAGGGGACTTTTAACTTTGGCAGGAAGAGAAATTAAAAATAAAGAAGAAATTTTGAGCCTCCTAGAGGTTTTGCATTTGCCTAAAAAGGTCGCCATCATCCATTGCCCAGGGCATCAGAAAGGCAAAGATGTGGTTACATTGGGAAATCAAATGGCTGACCAGATTGCAAAACAGGCTGCTCAGGAAGCAGCAGTGCTGACTCTACAAAATTCTACAGACTATTATGCTATGAGAGACACAGGTTTTAGATATACAGCAGAAGATTATCAGAGGACTCTTTAGGTATTATAAAAGGATACACCCCATATGGGGTAGCTGAGACAGAAGGCGGACAGTTGATCCTTCCCCAGGAAGAGGGGCAAAAATATGTAGCTAACCTACACTCTCTAACCCATCTGGGAAACAAGAAGTTAAAAGAAGTAATAAGGTCATCTGACTATTATGTCATGGGCCTCACTGACCTGGAGGTGGAAAACTGTAAAGCCAGGGCATCCCATAATGACATCAGGTAAAAGATTAAGAGGAGACCGACCAGGAGTCTACTGGGAAGTAGACTTCACCGAGGTCAAACCTGCAAAATATGGTAACAAATATCTACTAGTCTTTATAGACACCTTTTCAGGATGGGTAGAGGCTTTTCCTACCAGAAGTGAGACTGCAAGCGTGGTGGCCAAGAAGATCCTTGAAGAAATCTTCCCAAGATTTGGAATTCCCAAGGTAATTGAGTCTGACAATGGACCTGCCTTTGTTGCCCAGGTAAGTCAGGGACTGGCTACTCAGCTGGGGATAAATTGGAAATTACATTGTGCTTATAGACCCCAGAGCCCCAGGTAGAGAGGGCAAATAGAACCTTAAAAGAGACCTTGACTAAATTGGCCTTAGAGACCGGAAGGAAAGACTAGACAGACCTCTTTCCCTTTGCTCTGTTCTGTGTCCAGAACACCCCAGGGATGGTTTAAGCTTACCCCCTATGAGATCCTGTGGGGGGCCACCCCCACTTACAGAAGCGGGTGGAGTACATGATCCTGATGCTGTTCTTTCTAAACCCCTCTTTGCCCACTTAAAAGCCCTTGAGTTGGTGAGATGCCAAGCTTGGGAGCAACTGAAGGAAGCCTACTGAACAGAGAGCCCAGCCGTACCACACCAATTCCAGGTGGGCGACATGGTCCTGGTCTGGCAACATCGAACGGGTACCCTCGAACCTTGTTGGAAAAGACCCTACCTGGTGCTCCTGACTACCCCCACACTGTCAAGGTCGAAGGCATCGCAGCTTGGATTCATGTGACTCATGTCAAGAGAGCACCTAGAGGCCTCCAGGACACCCCTGACACCCAAGATTGGACCATGGAAAAGACTGATAATCCTCTCAAATTGCATCTACGCTGCAGGCCCAGTTCTGAGTGAGCATACCAACCCCCATGCCCCTCAACAACTCACTTGGCAAATTATGGACTCAGGTACTGGCACTATTGTAAATAGCACACAGCAGATTGCTCCAGGGACACCGTGGCTGAACCTGTATTTCTGCCTCTGACAGGTCAATCCAGCAGCTAAAAGTGTGCCCCCCAATTTAGTGCGCAGTTATGGGTTTTATAGCTGCCCTGGTGATAACAGGGGCTCATATTATGGGAGTCCTCAGGATTATTTTTGTAGGAGATGGAGTTGTGTTACTTCCAATGATGGGGATTGGCAGTCGGCAACATTGTCCTCCTGAGATAGACTGAGTTTCTCTTTTATCAACGCAGGGCCAGGGAAGTCTGCAATAATGGAGCTATATAAAGATAAGCCGCCGGGCGGTGGTGGCGCACGCCTTTAATCCCAGCACTTGGGAGGCAGAGGCAAGTGGATTTCTGAGTTCGAGGCCAGCCTGGTCTACAGAGTGAGTTCCAGGACAGCCCGGGCTACACAGAGAAACCCTGTCTCGAAAAACCAAAAAAAAAAAAAAAAAAAAAAAAAAGATAAGCCATGTTTCCTGGCTGACCTTGATTACATAAAAGCGGAATTGACTGAAAAAGGAAAAATGACTGAGGCTACCAAATGGCATAACGGCCTGACTTGGGGACTAGTCTTTTATAAATCTGGAGGAGGAGTGGGTTCCAACATCCTCATCTGCCTAAAAATAGAAAGCCCTTCTCCTCAACCAATTGGCCCCAACCAAGTGCTGCCTGAACAGGGACTCCCCACACCACTACCTGCCCCTGTCCCTGCCCCAGTAGTGCCAGAGATGCCCACCAGAGTACCTTCCAAGTTACCTCCAACCTCTCCTTCCTCCTCAAATACTGGGCAAAGATTATTAAATCTGATACAGGGGGCATTTACTGTACTAAATGGATCCAATCCTAATATGAAAAAATCTTGTTGGCTTTGCCTGGTGGCAGGACCTCCTTATTATGAAGGCACTGCAGTATCTGGCCTTTTTAACAATACCACCCAACATGATGCTTGTGCCTGGAGTAGTAGAAACTGGCTGACACTCACTGAAGTTTCAGGAAAAGGGACTGCTTTGGGTAACCCACCAGCCACTTATAAACATCTCTGTAATAAAACTCTTAAGAGCCCAAGAACTACCGATACCAGGTATTTAGTACCTGAAATAGGTAAATGGTGGGCTTGCAGCTTAGGATTGACCCCTTATGTGTCCACCTCTGTCTTCAATGACACCACAGACTACTGTGTGCTAGTCCAGCTAGTTCCCTGAGTTTATTATCATACGGCCAGTAACTTTGAAAATGAATTTGATAACTGCCCGAGTCGTTATCAGAGAGAACCTATTTCCTTGACTTTGGCTGTAATCTTGGGGCTAGGAATAGCAGCTGGTATTGGGACAGGAACTTCTGCCCTTGTGCAGACTCCTCAATACTTCCATCAGTTGAGATCAGCCATGAAAGAAGATCTTAGAGCCATAGAATTATCGATATCAAGGCTTGAAGAATCATTGATCTCCCTCTCAGAGGTGGTCCTTCAAAATAGAAGGGGACTAGATTTACTGTTCCTAAAAGATGGGGGGCTATGCACTGCTCTCAAAGAAGAATGTTGTTTTTACATAGACCACTCAGGAGTAATCTGGGACTCCATGAGTAAGTTGAGAGAAAGACTAGAGGAAAAACAAGAATATAGGGAAGCACAACAAAACTGGTTTGAAGGTTGGTTTAGTAAATCTCCATGGCTAACTACTCTGGTGTCCTCCCTCATTGGGCCCCTTTTAATTCTGCTTTTATTGTTAACTACAGGCCCATGCATGCTTAATAGACTAGTTGCCTTTATTAGAGAAAGAATAAGTGCTGTTCAAATTTTAATGTTGTGTCAACAATATCATACTCTGCAAGGTCAGGAAAATTTAGAATATGATGATACCAATATTTAGTTCTATGATTAGAACTATCTACTAGAAAAAGTGGGGAATGAAAGGCTGGGAACTTAGAAATCTAGAAAAAAAAACCATGTTATTGAAAATGTATCAACAGAAATGTATACTGTATAACCTTTACTTAAAAGGGCATAGAAAGTCTCCATAGCAAGCCAGGAATGTGGACTGGCCAGTTCCAGGAACTTGTTGGTCACAGAGGCCCCCTCCAGCTAGGGCCCAGGATATAAGTCATCTAAGTAATAAGAATAATAAACAGGATATAAGTCATCTAAGTAATCCCAGGAGCGGTCAGTCATAAAGTGAATAGCATTGACCAAACCACGATCTTGTGACCAAAACCACATTCTTCCAGACAATGTGTGTGCAGGATGACTTCCTTGTGACCCTGACTCAACTAGGGAGTGGGCTTCTTTGGAATTTTCCACTGTTTTTATGTTGTGTATCCTTGGTTACTCCCTCAACCTCTCCCCTGACCCCGGGTTGTGGTTTTTCCCCTTAAATACCCCTTACTCCTTGTGCTTGGGGTTGAACTCCTCTGGCCTGTACTGGCTTATCCCAAATAAACCTTGTGCTGTACCCCAGTACCGGTTTATCCCAAATAAACCTTGTGTGCTTGCAACAAGAACGGTCTCTCATGAGTTATTGGGTGGCTGTGTCATCCCAAGACTTGAGTGAGGGTCTCCCCAGCTCTGGAGGTCTTTCAGAAGCAAGTATTTTTCTGAAGGTTTCCTGGAGCTTCACTTGCAAACTGGCCTAGGCTTATCAGCATTCCCAGCTCTCAGTGAGAGATTCTGTCTATAAATAAAAGACTCTGGGGAAGTGATATAATTATATTTTAGTTAAATTTTTAAAAATGACATGGACAGCACCCTGAGAAAAGATACTTGAATACCTCTTGCTTCTATATGCATGTGCACACAGGTACACCCACACCCAAACACACATGTACACACAGAAACAGGCACACACATACAAACACACATATGCACACACAGAAACACACACACCCAAACACACACATGCACATAAGAAACAGACACATATGCATACACAGAAACATACCCAAACTCAAATGTACACATGCACACACAGAAACACGTGCACACACACACACACACACACACACACGTACACACACAAAAGCACACCCACACCAAACATACACACATGCACATTCAGAAACACACACACACACACAAACAGATGCACACACAGAAACAGACAAACACACACATACATACACAGAAATAGACACAAACACACATGCACACAGAGAAACAGACACAGACATGCACATGCACACACAGAAATAGACACACACACACAGGCTCTCTTTTCTTTATGGTTGCTCTAGAGAATAAATAAGATGCTCGTATAAAGTGCAGAAACACAGTGCAGAACATATAGTGGGGCTGTGGGCCTGCCAATCAAACAGGGATACAGGCTGGTGTCAGGCAGGGCTAAAGTCCAGGTAAGTGAAGCACAGAGCTCTGAAGATCGCATTGTTCTCATAGAAGCATGAGAGGAAGGCACCAGAGCATGGAAAGGCAGAAGTTGAAATTGGGAAGCAGGTTGAGGAGTAGAGAGTAGTGCCCCTTGCATGTGCTTTGGTGGAAGGAAGAAAGATTGTAGTGAGATACAGGTCGACAGTCTCTGGCACAAGGGCTGGAGATTCAGAGCCCCAGACTATGGACTTGAACCCCAAACCTGAGACAGTAGGTCTGTCAGAGGATTACTCTGTCAGGTCAGTCATGGTATGGAAGGGCACTCTCTTCCTAACCCATCTTCCTGCCTCTAAGCATGGGCCTTGACCTAGGGCTTGGCCACTCTCAGCATGCAGTTCCCACACCCCTCGGCTGGGATGGGAGGCATGGGAACAAGGCATGGTTGCTTCTAGGCACTGACAGGAAGAGGAGCCACCTCAACAGGACAAGGCTGGACCTATGGGATGACACTAGCTGGAGCAATCATAGAATGAGCAGAGCCACCTCTGCCTTTCCAGGGACCAGAGCTAGTGGAAGAGCTCATGACAAGGTAAGGACACAGAGAGGAGGGAGCTGGGGAAGGAAGGGTTTGGAGGGCAGGGACATGACACTCTTAAAGAAGAGCCTCCCTCAATGTTGATGGATCTGCCCAAGAGTAGGTCCATGGTATCATGCTGGAGGTGACAGGAGAGCTTCATCATAGCAAAGCTCAGAGAGCTGATAGAATTGATTTCTACTGAGGAAACTTGGACCAGAGGAGATATGTGAATTTCCTGATATTGCTGAACAGACACCGGTGGCAGGGAACCTGGGACCTAGACTGAGTTTTGGTTTGTTTATTTATATGTATGTATTTTTGAGCTAGAGCCTCACATAGCCCAGGCTGGCCTCAAAGTTTCCCTGTACTCTAGAACTTGGAGCTTCTGATCCTTCTGCATCCACATTCCAAGAGCTAAGAGTATGTGCTACCACACCAGTTTATACAGTGATGGATGGGGATTGAACCCTGGGCCTCTCACATGCTAGGCAAACATTCTACCAATTTAGCTAAATCTGTAGCCCAGAACTGTGGGTTTTGATCCTTGGCGCAGAGTCCTTCCCTCTTTACCATGACAATCTCTTTATCTCAGGACCTAGTTGGGTCAAGGGTCAGCCCTACTAAGCAGGGGCGAGGAGGCTCTTATGCTTCTTGTGGTACTCAGGGTACCCTGATGCCACACCACCTTCAGTAGAATCTCTGTGACAAGTCCCACAGACTGAGGAATTGAACTCGAAAGGGGGAGGCCTCCTGGAACCAGTTGTAGAACTCTTTGCCGGAGAAAAATTATTGAGCTGTAGTTCTCATGGTAATCTATCTGTTTTGTTCTTTTTTATTCCTTTTCTTATTTGCATATTCGTGGTAGCCAAGACTAAGATCTTAAGCGAGAATAACGGGTAGGAAACCATCCCTTGAGATGGGGTCACTAACATGACTTTATCCCTGGGGAAACCAATGCTATACTTTTTAAATCATTTACAAAACTATTATGATAGATAAAAACTTTCCCAAGAATAAAATAAATAAGGCTACACATGTGTCATTGGAGGTGGGTTTTAGTATATCATTAAAAGAAAGGCCTTAATTAGAAATTAAAATAGTTTAAATTTATGTGTTGAAGACTTTTTTAAAAATCAGGCATTAGATGTTAAATAATAATTGACCATATAGGGCTAGAGAGTTAGCTCAGCAGTTAAGAGCAATGATCCTAAAGATTTATTAACCTGCTCTTGGAAATATGCCACTAGCCTTGGATGACTGCCCCACTCAATATATTCTTTTAGAATTGCTATATTTTGATAATTTACACTAATAATGATGTTACCTGTTGTTTGTAAATCACTGAATACAGAGTTTTAGAGTTGAAACGCTTGGATGATTTTTCTGCTTTACTGTCCCACATGATTTTTTTGTTATTTGTGATTGTTTTGCTGGATAGAGTTTCTAAGAGTTGTAATTTTTTTATTAAATATTTTCTTTAGTTACATGTCATATGATATCTCCTTTCCCTCTCCAAAAATAAAATAAAAATGAAAACAAAAGAAAAAACAAAAACGAAAACAAAACAAAACAAAAATAGCACTGTTCCCTCCACCCTCCCCTTGCTCACCAACCCACTGTCTCCCACTTCCTGGCCCTGGTATTTCCCTTCACTGTGGCATAGCACCTTCACAGGGCCAAGGGCCTCTCCTCCCATTGATGACTGACTTGGCCATCCTCTGCTACATATGCTGCTGGAGCCATTAGTTCCACCATGTGTACTCTTTGGTTGGTGGTTTAGTCCCTGGGAGCTCTGAGGGTACTAGTTAGTTCATATTGTTGTTCATCCTAAGGGGCTGCAAGCCCTTCAGCTCCTTGAGTCCTTTCTCTAACTCCTTCATTGGGGGTACTCAGTCCAATGGATGGCTGTGAGCCTCTATTTCTCTATTAATCAGGTACTGTCAGAGCACCTCAGGAGACAGTTATATCAAGCTCTTGTCAGCCAGCACTTGCTGGCAGCCACAATAGTGTCTGGGTTTGAAGATTGAATATGGGAAGGATTCCCAGGTAGAGCAGTCTCTGGATTGTCCTTCCTTCAGTCTCTGCTCCATACTTAGTCTCTGCAACTTCTTCCATGGGTATTTTGTTCCCCCTTTTAAGAAGGAATGAAGTATCCACACTTTGGTCTTCCTTCTTCTTGAGTTTCTTGTGGTTTGTGGATTGTACTTTGTGTATTCTGATCTTCTGGACTAATATCCACTTATCAGAGAGTGCATACCATGTGTGTTCTTTTGTGATTGGGTTACCTCACTCAGGATGATATTCTCCAGATCAAGGACCTCCACATAAAACCAGATACACTGAAACCACATAAAACCAGATACACTGAAACTAATAGAAAAGAAAGTAGGGAAGAGCCTC
>JADRCD010210477.1:0-22938 GCA_019843815.1 Montemys delectorum
TTTTGACATTAAATAGACATTCAAATTGTGGATCAATAATTATTAATTATTTACAGGGAACAAAGCCCTTACCTTGTGTGAGGTATTCACATAAGTGAATTCTTGATTCATGATAGCAAAAACTATCTTGAGGTAACATAGGAATTAGATAATAGATGTATAAATGCCTCAATGGAAGGTACTTAGTAGGAGCTTAGTGAACACTAGGGCTCCTCGGTTTGTTCCCATCCCCTACTTATCTCTGCCAAATGCTCCTGTCTGGTGGAAAACCAAACGCTTTTGTAACTCTCTCAACATCTTCATGCTTTTGGCCTATGTTCTACATTGCTAGGCTATTCAATTTCTGAGAGAATCTTCAAAGGAAAGGTAAGAAGTAAGACAATCTGAGGAAATTTTATGCCACACGTCAGGTAAAGAAAATGGCCTGTGTTATGTGTCCTAGCCGTCCTGATGGGACTGTAGCTGCAGACACCAAGCCCACTCCATTGCTGAAGCTCTTCTTTGTGCTGCTCCTGGCTCTTCTCATAGATACAGTGGGCGCTAATTCATAGTAATTTTCAACGTGTGTTAGCCATTTATTCACAGGCGCATACCAATGCACATTTACAGATCACCTGCAAACTTATTAGCGTTCTTTAAGGTTAAGTTATTTTGTGGTTAGGAAAGAAAATGGAGCCACCTTCCCTCCACTCAAAAGCATTGTTCTTCTTCTTCTCCCTTCTCTCCTTTCTCCTTTGAATCATCTTAGTTAAGGGGAAGTCTGCCGATTTACACTACATCGTGAGGGGTATAAGTGACAGTTGCATTTTTACACACAAGGGTGGCTCTCTGAGCATGGGTGTGTCTGTTCATGACACAGTGAAAATGGAGATCACCAGAGCTGGATTCTTCAGGTCCCTGCTCACATTTACCAGGGTAAAACGGACTCATTTCCTCCACTAAAAACTGAGCCAGGATTGTGTGCCATACAGAATAGAGATCCCCAGAGAAGCAGAAACAGCAATGGCATCCAACTAAATGTGTGACACTTATTTTTTATGTTCCTATTTTTCTTTCTTGCCTTTCTCTTGACACGTAATCATGTCTGAAGGTCTGTGAGATAACGTCCACATATTTTGTCAGTAATACTCTTTGCAGTATAGCATGTCACTGTGCCAACATCAATGACAGCATATTTTGAAAATTTCTCACCCTCAGGTTGAATTAAACTCTCTTAATAGAGTCCTAAGTCCTTACCTTGTCATAGGATTCTTGTCTTACTCTGCTGTAATTATGAGCTGTCCAAGAGGCAGGGATTAAGATCTGTACATTTCTGAAAAACACCCTTCGCTTGGTCGCATTGAACAGATAAAAGGAAGCTTCAGTTATCATTTCCTATAACCAAACAGAGGGGAGCCGTCAGATGTAAACAGAGGGGAGCCGTCAGATGGAAGATCCCTGTTTCTCTGATGCCACAGAAGCAACAGTTAAAATCAGGCGAACAGACTTTGAATGAGCCCGTAGAAGCACAGGAACAAACGTTTTTGGAAAAGACATTGAATGGCAACCTGAAAGAGATTTTAGCACACTGATTGCATGTTAGGGCTTGCACTCGTGGTTTTCCAAGTTTCGGAACACCACTTTAAGTCACACCTCTGAGCACGTTCAGGCCTGTGCCTTTTGAAAACATGATTTTCCCTTTAGGCAATACCACAGAATAGGATCTTAGGTGACGATCCTCCCTTGCCATGCCACAGTGGGAAACATCAATTATCTCATAGAACATGGGAGAGCAGAGAGAATTTTTCTCTATGGCAGCCTGTATAGACATTCTCCCTTGAGAACTGCCAGCTTTGAAATGGGATGCCACAGGATGATTTGAAGACGCTCCCCTGTCACTCAAACATCTGGCTTTCTTTTTCACAGTCCGCTTTTACTTCTCTGAGCTGTTCTTCAGAGAACAGTCATACAGGAAAACAACAGCTGAACCCCCAAACCAACGGGTGGTAACTAATAGAAAGATAGGTGAAGGCTCTGTGAGTGGAAGCTGCCTACATACATCGATGTGATGTAGCCATAACCATAACCCACAACCACAGCCCATTATCACCCTGTTAGCACTGTCCTTAGGAAATGCTCACTGTGCTGCTCCACTTCAAACCTGCTGGGATTAGCTTCCTAAAGGTGGCAACAGGTCTGAATCAATAGGCTTTTGACTGCCTAACTGCCACTCACCTTAATGTTTGCAATCAGCTTCAGATCCTCCGGTACCTGAGGATTGATCGCAACAAGCAGCTCATCATAACCATTCTCTTTCAGTCTCAATCCAGCTCCCAGGAACAGAAGTTCTGGACTTAGGGCAAACAGAAGAGTCACAAGTTTCAGCCCGCTGACAGGTCCTGGGTTACTCCTGTGGGTCATCTTGTAGTGGAGCCTCTGGCTTACTGACAGGGAGCCTGCTGGGTACCTTGAGTCAGCTGATCAATGTGGAAGCGGCTGGCTTCTTTCTGAACTTGGAAGGTCTTACAATGCATGATGAAGGAGTTGCCTTCTTTGAAAGCTCTGGGGTGGATCTATCTGGGACCTGTCTCTACACGTTCTTCTCCAAGGCAATTGTACTCACCTGTTTTGTGGCTAAGCTCCCTCCTGAATCATGGCCGGACAAGAAGCCATCCACCCTTTACTGGCTTCGTATCTTCTCAAGGGAAAAGGGAAGTGAAGCAAGAAGGAGCTTAAGAGATAGAAGCCTGGCTGCAAGGCAGTCAGAAGAGAGAAATCAGTCCTTGGGACACACAGGACCGCCAAGTGATTTTCCTTCCCGGGTCTTGGACAACCTCCTCCATCAGCACTGCACCCCTTGCTTACTCAGGACACTATGCTGGCTGTGAGATTCCCTTGTTATTCTGAAGATTTGGGAATCATGCTGTATGCCTGTCCCTAGAGCCCGGGGTCACACAGTCTGGGCAAGCTCTGAGCTGATGGCTAGGTTTAGGAGATCAGATGTCTCCCAAGGGAGGGCCAAGTGCCAGGAACTTGGATGCTGAGCAGGCCCTGGGCCCTTTCCCCTGGCCTTCTTGCCTTTTTCCCCTGATGGCAGGGAGAAAAATGAACTTCTTTCTAAGCAGGGATCCCCTGAGGATAAGGGCTTGATTCGGTCAACCTGTATCTCCGGCACCCCTGCAGGCTGAAGAAGCAGGCTTCAGGAATAATTTATGACATCTACAACACTGTGGAATTGGCAGATGAACTTTTTAAAATGTCACTCCCTTGATGCATTCATGATTTTTACTCCTGCTTTTCAATTCTGGTAATGCCAGTGGAAGGAGGAATGGATTCTCTTATTGACTGGTGGCTAGTGTTATCCCTAGCTTATCAGTGACTGTGGTGGGTGAATAAGACATATCCCTTATAGACTCGCATATCAGAATACTTGGTCTCAAATGGTGGCACTGTTTAGGGGAGCTTAGGGCGTATAGCCTTGCTGGAGAAAATACTTTCACTAGAGGTAGGCTCTGAGAGTTTAAAGCTCTGTGCCAGTTCCAGTTCGCTCTGTCTACCTTGTGGTCATGGCTGAGGAATGGCTTCCTGTCCCAGCAGACATGCCATCTGCTTGCTGCCATGCCTTTGGATTATAATGCATGTTTGCACCTCTGGGACCATAAGCTAAATGAACACTTTCTTTCTTAAGTTACCTTACTCAGTGTTTTCTAATAACGCCAGAAAGGTGACTGATACAGTGTCAAAGCTAAGGCTCAGAAAGTCTAAAAACAAAACAAAACAAAACAAAACAAAAGCTTTTTAAAGATAGTAGTAGTCGTACAGTGCTAAAAAGAGCAATGGGCTTCAACTCCCACTGTTCGCCACTGGATAGTGATTTTTCTTAGCTATGGAATTAGCCTTTGGAACTGTCTTTCTCTCACAGGTGTGTCCAAGTCTGTGGAACCACATAGATGGCAACATCTTGTGTCAATGTCAAAAGGTTGGACCTGCTGACTGGCTCCACCCATGGAGCCAGCTATGGTAAAGCTTTTCCAAAACTAAGGGAAAGCTTTGTTTATTGGGTTAAGTTCCACAGAGAACACATCTGGAGACCTTCAGCCACTTGTACATTCTGCCCTGCTGTGACCCCTTTCTGAGGGCTCCTAGGGAGGAGGAGATGTCAGACTAAGGAAAAACCCTTCACTGTTCTCAATGTGGAGGTCACACTAAGCCTATGTAGCTCTTTAATGGCTGTCTTCAGGGTAGGTTCAATGTCATTCCTCCTTCCCTAAAAGCTGGAGTTGTCTGAACTAGGGCTTCTGGCTTCTGACTCCGCCTTGGCACGTTATTGGAAGAGCATGCAGTCTTTAACCGGTACTTACCATGCACACATTTTGCTTACTGTATTACCTTGTTCCTGTGATAGAAGGACTGGCATAAACATAAAGGAGGAGGAGATATCTATTTTAGCTTGTGGGCCTCCAAGGGTTGGGTTCATATTCGCCTGACCTCATGAGCTTGGGTTGACCACCAAGGTGGCAGAGACGTGGATCAGGAGTGTGTTTGGGTCACAGCGGACAGAAGGCAGAGAAGTGCGTACTGAGAGCTAGCATAAGCTGCAAAGCATTGCCTTAGTAACCCGCTGCCTTCAGGTAGGCCTCACCTCCCACTCCGTCGCAGGTAGACCCACCAGTAGGGGCTTTGTACCTGAGCCAGTAGGGGATGTTTCAGATTCAGACTGTGACACTTCCTATAATCCTCATTTTTAAGGAGTAAGCATTTTTAAGTATCATACAGATCTGTATTAAACAAAAGTTTAAATACTGTCTCTAAGAGAGAGACTCATACCCAACATTGAGGCTGGTGGGTGAGAGCGCTCAGGTGCTCACAATAGTCCTTAACATACAGAAAGCACCATTTAAATATTAGTTATCACTACTACTTCAGCATATAACTCTTTATTCCGCTTAGTAATATTTATTGCTCATTGACTCATGTACTACGGGGAATGCTTGTGATCTTAAAATAAAAAAAAAAAAAAGAGAGAAAGAAAAGCAAAACCAAACAAGACAAAGCAGTCGAGCGGTGGTGGCTCACGCCTTTAATCCCAGCACTTGGGAGGCAGAGGTAGGCAGATTTCTGAGTTCTAGGCCAGCCCGGTCTACAGAGTGAGTTTCAGGACAGCCAGGGCTACACAGAGAAGCCCTGTTTCAAGAAACCAAACCAACCAAACAAAAGCAAGCAAGCAAACAAAACAATAGACCCCTATCCTAACCTAGACTCCCAGCTTGACAGAACAGATGCCAGTGTTTGAAAGATTAAACCTCAGAGGCACCCGAATCACACTGGGAAGCATCTTTATGTGGCTCTAGGGGGGGATGCAGGGAAAGAGTCTCCTTCTAAGCTGGAAAGTTGAGCTGGAAAGGGCGAGTCGTTGGCAGGCAATACAGAGAGCACGAGGGTGGGAGAGGGTCCAGAATAGACCCAGAGGGTAGAACCACACACAGGTAGAGAATCCAGGAGTGAGGTGCAGAGCTGAGAGCTAGGTGTAACAATGAGAGATAGGAGGGGACACTCCTCAGATGAGAACCTCCTTTTCTACTGCCCGCCAGCTTGTCCTTCAAATTCCACCTATGGACTAGACGCCTTGCACGAGTGGCTGGCTGAGTCAGATCTCCCCTTTCCTGCTCTGACAGCATCAGGTATCTGCATTGTCTTCTGAAGCATCATCCTGGGTCCATTGCCGTTTGTGTCGCATTGATGTTGGCTTCCTATGGTGGCTGCGTGACAGAAAGGACATGCTTGCTTTTGCTTACTACTTTCCCGGCACCTCATTCTGTCAAATCTGAATAAATATTTACTTAATAAACAAACGCACTCTCAAGAAACAAGAACGAGGCTGAGGAGGGGGCCTGGATTATGGTATGAAATGCACGCCCCCATTTCTCTTTCCTAGACAAAAAGTTTCTTCCTTCAGGGAAGTTTTTGCTTGCTCACACCTGACAGACAGCTCTTGGGTCTTGGTGATCATCTGGGCGTGGTGGAGAATGGACTGTCATCCACTGTGTGGCTGTAAAACTTGCTCACCTGCAGCTCAGATCGTATCAACCTACCTCCACAGGCTCCTTCCCAGTGTGGGTTTTTTTCCACTGGGGTATGTGCCAGTTTTGGTGACTCGTTGAGCAGGACAAAGCACTTCCTTTCAACTTTCTTTGGCAGTTTTCCTTAAACCAATCTCATGTGCTCTTAAGAAAAAGTAGTCCCAGCAGGAAAGCCATAGGGTCAGAGATCAACCTCTTCAAGTGTAAGCACGCTGCAAATGGGTGCTTCTTGCCACCGTGCATGAAAACTGCTCATCGGAGAACTGAGGACTCTATTCAGTCACTTTCTGTGTCCACAGTTAACCATGGCTGTGTTAGAATGTGGGTATGGATGTTATCGGCTCTATACAGAACACATGTAGCTTTGCAAAGAATACCTTAAACGAGCAGTCTTGCCCAACTCTGCCTGGTTACACCCACACAGGTGTGCTGGGGCTCTGCTTAGCTTGTGCTGATGGTTTAGGAGTGGCATCCATTCTTGTCTGTCTGCTCTCTCTCTCCTTGGTTCTGATCAAATCCTCCCTCTGGCCACATTCCTAGATTCTACCTCATCATCTGTTCCATAGGAGATTCTCAGTCACTCATTCATTTTCTGAAGATGCCTTGGGAAGTGCGTCTGCTTCTGAAACCTGGGTCTGCCCCACTTTGCTGTCGGCATCCATTCCCCTGCCAGGCCAGGCATGGATAATTATTTTTTTACTACTTTCTCCATCTACCTGGTTGGCCCTTCAGGAGACACAACAAAAACGGGAGATAGTGACTTGGACAAATGACGAACGGTCACTCCTGAGCCCAGGACTCTGTTCTGATGAAGACTGGCTCTTAATGATTGATCCTTTGTGTCCATAAAGCTGATGATATCAGAAGAAGTGAAGAAACTGAGAATACAATCTCTGCAGGTTCAGTCAATGATTTCTAAACTCTGAGAATCTGCTTTGCTTTTATCTGCTTTCAAGAAAACAAGTTATACGTTTTCAGTAACTAGAGAACCAAAACCCATCTTTGTCAGATCTGGTGGCCAGTTTGGCCTTTGATGAACCTATGTGTTTCTTTTCATGGACATTGTTGGTACAGAGCCATGGGCAAAACCAGTGAAGCATCTAACAGGGTCGGAGAAGAGAGCAGATCTGAAATTTTGAGCCAAAAGTTTTGACTGGCTCATTTAAAAGAGGAGAAAACATGCACGTCTGTGGCTGAGATATAAAGTTCATGCAGCGTTTATGAAATATAACAAGTTAGAAGTGAGGCAAACGATAAACCTAGGAATGTAAGGCTTTTCTAAGGAATTAGACAGTAAATTCTGCACCTCTCTGATCAAATTCTCTTCGATTTCATATTCATTTTTCAAAGCCATACAGTAAGGTGCATGGCCCAAACAATGGCTGGAAAGCCGTTTGTGTTGAGTCTCTACCTTGTCAAAGCATGGTGATAGGGAACAGGAGGTGAGAGGAGATGAGGCCAGGGCAGAGCTGAGCAAGTCAGCAGACTAAGTGGCTCTCACAGGCTACTGAGGGGCTGCTGATGCGAGTGAAGATTCCCAAACTGAATAGGATAGGGGTGTGACTCGGCAGGAGGAGGCATTAAATTTGGATCCTGCAAAGAGTTTCACACAATAAGACCTGGGACTAGCATGTATGTATGAACTTTTTCAGGGTTAAAAATAATTTCTTACATTTATTTACTTAATGTATGAAGGTGTGTGTGTGTGTGTGTGTGTGTGTGTGCTGCTGGGGTCCTTCTTGGGGGACCTTCCCCAGCACAGAAAGGAGAGTCAGAGAGTCCTTTTTGGCATGGTCCTCAGAAGAGAGGAGGAGAAGGGGGCAAGGGAGTGGGGTGAGCCAGGCTTGATGGTCAGGGGAATTTTGCAGCTGACTTCTAGCAATCAGGCAGATTCTGTGGCTCTAATTTGTTGGCAATGAGACCATTTCTGCTGCTTGCTCTGACTGAGTAGCAACCAAGTGCTTCTTTATTTATATGAGTTTCACAGAACAAAGACAGACTAATGATGATTTAAGTGGTATCTAATCTATGTTTGACTTCTCATTACACCTCTAGGGTTACAAGTTCAGTTACAATTAGAAAATACAAACAGAACATATTCTTAGCCTTATAACTCCAATTTAAAGGACCTAAGGAATGTCACCTCCAAAGCAAACACATTTAATATGACTCTGCCTTTAGGCTGGCAGTATTTGCTGTTGAAAGCACTTCAGACAAACAAAAATATCTGAACCAGTCTTTCTGAGAGTAGCAAATATTAATGCCTAACTTCTTTTACTATACATTTCATCAACTACACTATAAAGCAGGAAAAGCTTGTTTTAGTCAGTTTATTTGCTAAGTTTTATTCCTTCAGAAGTGTACCCTGTGCAACCGCTTACTTTTAAACTGCATTTTACAGAGACCTCCAAGCCTATACTAAAAAAAGACCTGCACTCTGTAACCTCTTCTGGCCGGTGAGAGTTTATCAGTTGTCTCTGTTGGCCCTGCACCAACCGTTCTGTTTGAGTTTACTCAGGGGCAGACACACCAAGAGGACTCCTGGAGTCATGGCCTCATCTAGCTCTGTCCTTCTCTGGGCTTAATGATCACCAGGGCATAAAGAAAGCTTCCATATGGTAGCCAGATAAAGTTAACTTTAGATTTTCCTTAACAGAGTCAGGCATAACTTTTCTCAGGAAAAGACATAAAATGAATCAGAATGCAGGGAGTTCCCAATAACACAATACATAGAGACCAAAATGTAAAAGTTAGAGACAGAAGGACAGCGACTATAGCAATCAGCTCAGTGTTGCTGGACCTGTGTCAAGCAGCTGTGCTGGCTTCATGGATCTGGTCATTTCCAGTGGCTATGGTTGCACCAGTTGCATGTATGTGTGTGTGTTTGTGTGTGTGTTTGTGTGTGTGTGTGGTCATGTGTATGTGTGTGTGGTTGTGTGTGTTTGTGTATTCATATATGTGGTCATGTGTATGTGTGTGTGTGTGTGTGTGTTCGTGTATGTGGTCATGTGTACGTGTGTGTGTGTGTGTTTGTGTATGTGGACATGTGTACGTGTGTGTTCGTGTGTGTGGACATGTGTATGTGTGTGTGTGTATGTGTGTGTGTGGTCATGTGTATGTGTGTGTGGTTGTGTGTGGTTGTGTATTCATATATGTGGTCATGTGTATGTGTGTGTGTGTGTGTGTGTGTGTGTTCGTGTATGTGGTCATGTGTACGTGTGTGTGTGTGTTCGTGTATGTGGACATGTGTACGTGTGTGTTCGTGTGTGTGGACATGTGTATGTGTGTGTGTGTGTGTGTGTGTGTGGTCATGTGTGCATGTGTGTGGGGTCATGTGTGTGTGTGCATGGTCATGTGTGTGTATGTATGTTTGTGTATGTGGTCTTATGTATATGTGTGTGTGTATTCGTGTATGTGGTCATGTGTATGTGTATGTGTGTTCGTGTGTGTGGTTATGTGTATGTGTGTGTGGTCATGAGTGCGTGTGTGTGGTCATGTGTGTGTGTGTGTGTGTGTGTGTGTGTGGTCATGTGTGTGTGTGTGTGTGTGTGTGTATGTACATGTATGTGCATGTGGAGGTCAGAGGACAACTTGTGGGAATCACTCCTCATTCTACCGTGCTCATCCCAGGGACTTGGGCTTGGTCATGGTACTCTTGCTCTCTGAGCCATCTCACTGTCCCAGCTCTGCAGTTTTCAAGGGGCTTCTATACATCTTACTTCCCAAATCACAGGAACCTATGACTTCCCACCCTGAGTAAATTAATTTAGGTAGCTATCTTTTCTGAAGGTCATTTTAATGAGGTCTATTTTGAGTTCAAGGATAGTTATCTCTCTAGACCATTCTGGGAAAATCAGTAGAAATTACTATATCATGTGAAAAGCAGGAAACACTGGTTGTATTCATTTGAAACTCCCAAGGCTTGGATCAAAGCCAAGAGACTCACTTCTTTATAGCATTATTTCTTCCTCCACCCTTTTGTTTGCTAATTTCATTATGGCAATTATTCATTAAAACACATGCACACATACAGAGAGAAAGAGAGAGAGAGAGAGAGAGAGAGAGAGACACAGAGAGACAGAGAGACAGAGAGACAGAGAGAGACAGAGACAGAGAGAAAGCACACAAAATTTGCCAAAATGAATGGTCAGGAAAATTACTATTAGCAATAATTTAATACAGAGAATTAGAGAAATGATATTAAATAGTACCATTTGCACATTTGCAAAGCAGGCATAAAAATCACTTTCTATAAAATATTGCTAACTCTGTTTGAACCTGGTAGAATATAGCATTGTATGGGTATAAGTGTTGTTAATATTACTGTAGATACTTTTGAGAGGTCAAAAGCAGAGAGCAGGAGCACGGGGGATTGGACAGAGACAGGGAATAACCAGAGGGACAGGGAGCAGTGTGCAGAAGTGGCACAAGGTCCTCTCTACTCTCCAATTCAGTTTTCTTACTGCTCTTACCCTGCCCTCAATATCCAGGGGTGGGGTGGGGGAGGAGCTTTGCCAGATTCTCAGCTGCCTCTAATCACACCAAGAAGCAGTTTCTCCCAGCCCTCCCTTTGGACAGTCAACCAACCAGCTGAGAGACCTGGAACCTGGATTAGGGCTCCCCCCTCTGTTCAGGAGGTGCAGGTATCCAGGTCTCTGAATTTTCAGCGCAAAGCTTCAGCAAAGGAAGCTGAACCAGAGACTTCCCTGCCATAATGCCACCAAACAGAGCCAGAGCTTTTAAAATTGTGTTATGTTTAAAATGATCTCCTCTTCAAATGCAAGATCTGAGTCTGTAAGTCAAGGTGAGACCATTATTTGGCATATCAACTGGACTTCTATGGGTCTCCAGTAGAAGTGTACGTTACTCTATGGCTACCCTCCAAGGACGAAGCCTAAATGAAAAGGAGGTTCTTCGTCTCAGTCCAGTCAATATTGTTTCTAGTTAGTGAGCACTGCCAATGGAGACCAGAGCGACCAGTATGCAAATACATGAAATGTATGTATATACTGGGGTCTGTAGGTCCCGCTGGGAATCTGAAGGATGCTGGCGGGGGACACATTGGCACTGATGCATTTCCCATGGTAGCCCAGGCACAAGAAGCAGTCTGTACTCTTTTAAATAAGAAGAACCAGCTTCCATTAATTTAAAAGCTGAGAGAATTTAATGTAGCTTGATCACATCCCTCCTATTTTCTCCTCTTCCCTCTTCTCTCCCTCCCTCCCCCCTACCTGCCTCCCTAAGAGTCCTCTTTCTACACTTGTGGTATTTTTTTCCCTAAATTTTACATGAGAGATAATATCTGATATTTTTCTTTGTGAGTCAGGCCTATTTTGCTTAACACAACGATTTCTAGTTCCATTCATGTTTCCTGCAAATTACACAATTTTATTCTGCAAATCACTATCCTGAAAATTACATAAATTCATTTTTCACATTGGAAAAACACTGTTGTGTATATAAAGGACATTTTCTTTATCTATTCATCCATTGATGAGCATAACTTGACTATTTTGAATAGTGCTGTGAGAAATTTGTGTTTTCTATTTACAGATGCAGTTTATCCAATCATGTGCTTATGATTTGGTACTTTTGTTGAATCGTATGGCTGTAGGTGTGTGGTTTTTTTTCTATACCATTCCATTAGTCTACATGCCTGTTTTTGTGTCGGTACCATGCTATTTTTTTGTGGTTCCTCCAGCATTTCTGGTTTTGTTCAGGGTTACTTTGCTATCTGATGTATTTTGTATTTCTGTTTGTATTATTAACTTCACTGTTATTGAGTTTGGATGGAGATTACATAGAAACTCTAGGCCATTTTGATTATATGGTCATTTTGCATCATTAAATCTGCCAGTCTATGAGTATGGGAAGTCTTTCCATCTTCTAGAGTCTCCTTCAATTTTGCTCAGTCCTGTTTTAAAAGTCTGTCACATTCTTGGTTATGTTTATTACTAGGAAGTTATTCCTGAGGCTGTTGTAAAAGTGATTATTTTTAAGTATCATTTTTAAACACATTTTACCATTTATCAAAAAGGCTGTTTTCTTCAGCACTTGCATTGATTATTGATTTTTTATGGTGGCATTATTTCTTAAAACTCTGTAAAGAACTGCAAAGTGCCACCTCAACACACACACACACACACACACACACACACACACAAAGAGAGAGGGGGAATTTTTTTTTTTTCAAGACATGGTATTGCTAAAATTAAGCTTGGTCTAGACCTCACAATCCTCCGGCCTTTGGTTCTTTTTTTTTTTTTTTTTTTAATTAGATATTTTCTTTATTTACATGTAAATTTTCCCTTTCCCAGGTTCCCCTCCAAAAAACAAACAAACAAAAACAACAAGAACAAACCCCTTTTGCCTCCCCCCTCCCCATGCCTGCCACCCCACCCTCTCCCACTTATTGGCCCTGGCATTCCCCTACACTGGGGCACAAAACCTTCACAAGGCCGAGGTCCTTTCCTCCTATTGATGATCGAATTTGCAATCCTCTACTATACACATGCTGCCAGAACATTCAGTCCCACCCTGTATAGTCCTTGATTGGTGGTTGGGTTCCTGGGAGCACTGAGGGTACTAGTTAGTAATTGTTGTTCGTCCTAAGGGGCTGCAAACCCTTCAGCTCCATAGAACCTTTCTCTAACTCCTTCATTGGGGACAGTGTACTCAGTTCAATGAATGGTTGTGAGCCTCTACTGCTGTGATTATAAAGTGTACTTGTACTTGGTTACAGGTGTAACCAAGCTTCAGAAATTAATATTCTATTTTTAGCATTTTGGTTGTGAGTTTAGTCTTTCATAGCCTAGCCATCACTCATGGAGCCCTAAAATTCATTATTTTTAAAAAACATTTTATTGCTTCTTTGTGAGTTCCACACCGTGTACCACCTGAACCTCACTCATCCCGTGCTTTCACCTCTCTCCTCCCTTGCAACCTCCCTCTCAAAAGAAAACAAAAATCAAACAAATGAAAGTGAAAACAAACAAGCAAATGAAGCATCTCACCACGAAAGCTGCAGTGTGGCACAGTATGCCACCCAGGACACCCTCTTGCCCAAACAGCTATCCTTGGAAACGTTCATTGCAATGAGTCTTTGGTCTGGATTGAGGCCTCTGGCTTCCACTACACTAGCAATACTGGATCCTCACCAGGAACTTCTCTGATACCCTGTTGTTGCCCTGTGTCATGGAAATCCTGCAGCTTTGGATCTGAAGGACCAGCTGCTTCACAAACTCCAGCAGTTTATAGACAGGGTAAATATTGGGTGGACCAACTCAGAGCCTGGGTAGTTGCTGAGTTGGTCAGACTGCCAGCTCTCCTGCATCCAAGCCACCAGGGCCAGCTCTTCTGTTCTGCTGGGGTGAGGGGCGAGGGCATTTCTCCTGCTGTCCTATGCTGCCAAGACCAGGCCAGGGCTGAGAGTTGGGGGGACTGGGCTCAATGTCCTCCCCGCCTCAGGCGATGAGGGTTGTTGGGGCAGGGCTTCAGCTGCTGTGCTGTGCTGCCCGGGTGAGTTCCAGTCCTGCTCTCCTGGTCCCCCAAGTGCTGCAGCCAGTGAGGGGTGGGGCCAGCTCTTCTGCCTGCCATAAAACTATATCCTTAATTGTACTTCTATATTATTAAAGTCATACTTCAAAGTCAGTGTATTTGTTCTCTTTAGATGGAAACATTAGTCTTTTCAACATCTTTCACTTTTTGGTAATTTTCAACATATAGCCTGTGCAGCCAGTAACTCTTCAGAGATGTGTCTCATTCATGCAAGGAATTGCTCCCATAAATCCTTTTCATTTGCTCACTCATTCATTTAAAAATAAAATTTGTTGACAAGACATTATTAAAACTGTTAAAAGCAGGTTCTTACCAGACCCACTCACTGTTAGCTATGAGTGAGAGCAGTGGGTTACTGCTCGGTCTTGTTTTCATGAGATTTCCATTCTAGAGAAGAAAATGGAAGAGATGACAACATAAAAAAATGTGACATCTAGTTGGGAATGTTGGAGGACTTAGGAGAGGTTGAGCTATGCAGACTTGTATCAGGTAGTCTGTGAAAGCCTTCTGATAGGATTATCCGGCTGTTGAATTGTGATGCTCTCATGATTATCCTAGCAAGTTTCAGATAATCATGCCGTTATCTGAGAGAAGTGTCATAGGAGAGATGGGGGCTGAGGCCTGCTACAACTGGAAGGAGGTAAGGACAAGGATGCATAGGAGTGAGATGACCTTCTCAAAGCTAGAGGGCACTGTGACATGGGGGAACCAGGGTGGGGGGGTCTCAAAGCTAGAGGGCGCTGTGGCATGGGGGAACCTGGGAGGGGGGGCCAGATGTGTGAGATGTGCCAAACGCTTAGACGGTAGTTCATGCTATGGGAAAGCTGTGGCTTTGTGCTGCTCCCTTGTCAGGACCACTCTTGCTGATGTTTGGAAAATGGGCAGGAGAAACCCATGGGTGGGGATGGAAGCAGAGGCCAGTTGGTGTCTTAGGTAAATACCTACCATCTTTGTAAGCAACTTCAGGTTTTCTGGTTGTGTTTTTACTCTGAATTAGCAGGAGAGGTACATGGGACCCTTGTGTTGGTAAGGTCTTACCTTCCCATGGCCCCTTAGTTGCCCTGTCCCTGCTTCTCCAGCGGTGGCACTTCCAAGCTCAGGCCAGTTCAATTCTATCTCTCTCTTTCTGAATCTGATATAACACTCCAAGCTTTTGTTTTGTTTTGTTTCTACTGTGGCTGATGAGTGCAAATCTCTTTTCCTTCTAACTGGTTACAGCCAAGGTTTCTTGTATCCTGCAGACTCTAGCACTCCATGTGATATCTGTTTTCTTTCTCTTCTTCCAGTTTTCTTGAATAACTCACTACTGGGATTATTTTAACAGTTTTGGCAGCAGCTTTGATGGCTTTTCCTTATTCCTTATTACTCAGCAATTCTTTTGCATCTTCTGTAAGTTTTTCTGTTTTCCAAGAAAGACAGAGAACAGCTTTAAAATACTTAGCATGCCTCCTTTATCACAGAGCTTTTTTACAGTGTTATTTTCAGTAGACTGTAACTGGATTGGGCCAGGGAGATGACAAGGGAGTACAAGAAAAACACCTGCTGCAAAATAGTGCCAATTTGGGGAGGAGGAGCATTATGAGCAGCTGAACATCTAGAGAGAGGCCCTGCCCAGGGAGAGAGAATCCACTCCTGAAAGATGTCCTTCCTCCACCATCATGGCCTCTGCCTGTCCAAATGCATAGACACATGCACAGAAGGGATTTACAAAAGAAAGCAATGAGACTAATTTGAATAGGAATTCTTATAGTAACATAGATAGGAAACATAAATCAATTCTTTCATGTAACACTATAATTGATTATTAAATACAATTAATTAGAAAGAAAACAGTGGTAGATACATCTAGGACAAAATCAAACATTTAAAATATAATATCAAAATATTAGTTTTTTGTAAAGTGATAGTTTTAGACAATTGCTAAATTGGGGAGAGGTCTTTTTTTGAAGGATCATTTTATCCTTTATCATTCAAGGATAAAAGAATGAGTTTTTATGCCATAAACCATGTGACATTCATGTCTTATCTCTTCCTGAATTGTTATAACATAGTGACAATCATGAAATGGTAGACTACTTACTAGGCAGGGGATAAAGTCAAAATATTGAAATTCCAGTATCTAAAATTACTTGTTCTTTTTGTTGTTGTTGTTTTAACTCCCACCTTTACTGCTTTCAGTTACAAAAACCTCTTTTGGCATTTACCTACTGTTCTTGGACAGTCATAATCAGGTAAAAGAAGTTTACACATATGTTTAAACATGCTGAGAAGTGATAGTGGGAAAATAATAAAAATCTTTATTTTCAACAATTAAGCCAGTACTGGGAGAATTGCCTTCAGTGAAGGATCACTCTCCAACAGGAGTAGCATGCAGCTCTCTGCTGTGGGATGAATGTGCCCCTTCCGCCCACTAACCCTCAGTGTGCAGGCACAGGAATAGAGTCCTCATGATGAGATCAGTGCCCTTACAGAAGACAGGCAAGGCC
Source organism: Montemys delectorum (assembly GCA_019843815.1). Lineage (NCBI taxonomy): Eukaryota > Metazoa > Chordata > Mammalia > Rodentia > Muridae > Montemys > Montemys delectorum. Next base: position 16,103 of record JADRCD010210477.1, read on the forward strand.
TTGCTTCTTGCTCAAGTGAGAATACAGCAAGAAGGCTTCCAACCATCTGTAAGCATTAGGAACAGCCAACTCATTAACAGCCAGATTGGTTGATTCTTGAGTTTGGTCTTCTGAGATTTCAGAAATGTGATAAATGTGTTTCTGTTGTTTAAGCAACCCAGTCTAGGCTACTTTCTTATACAAGGCTGAATTAAGATGCCTTTTATCACTCTATCCGTGGCTAATCCATATATCCAGAATCTCAACATTGAATGTCCCAGGCAACAGAGAGAAGAGCTTCTAACTACTTATGCAGAAGGGTGCATATTGAAGTGGCTTGTTATTTTTTTACTGTGTAATATCATTCCATTGTATTGAATATGGAATCAATTTTCCTGTTTATACGCATTCAATCTATGTGCCCATTTTAGCTATTATAAATAAACTTGCTATTTAGGAAGACAGTCTTATAAAATATTTTATAAACATGTATTTCCATTTTCCTCACCTGGGAGAACAGCTCCCTATGGAAACTCCCTAAGAAGCAGAGCATCCATCTCTGAAGTGCGTGGACTCGCCACACCGAAGGGTCTACAGTTCAGCTCCCTGTTGATATTTATCATAGCTAACATTTTGCTTTATCTTCTAGTACTACAAAGCATTTGCTGCTTCCATATGCTGTCCATTTTTACATCTCTTCCTATTTACTGCTCTAACGGTGGTGGAACCTAGGTCAGTGGAGCCTAAAAATGAGGCAGACTAACGCCTCATACAGTAGCCAACTTTATTCAGAGCATCAGACAGTTTATACCCTGAGGGCTAAGAAAGGTCACTTGAGTATATAATAACAGGGACTGGTGCACACAGCAAAAACATGGGTTTTTTTTTCTCCCCAATAGAGGCAAATAAATGGATAACAATAGCCAGTATTCAAATAATCTGAAGTAAACTCACTCCTATTCAGTATACCTGGGAAGAGCATGAAAACACATTCCAAGAACAATGATTAAAAAAAAATTAAAAAACCCGAAATCTAATAAGAAAAAAAAAATCACTACCAGTTCTTCCCTTTTTCCCAGTAAGATCTCATTTGGCTGGTTCAGCAGTTTAGAAAGCACAGCAGCTTTATCTAAGGACTTTGGGACGTGGACGGCATTTTGGAGAACACGCTATGTTATTTAAGAAGAAAAACTCCTGTGGCCCAGGGAAGGCTCGAGGATAATGCCACATACTGGAAATGAGCTTTTTCTGTCTTGGCTTTTTTTTTTTTTTTTTTTTTTTAAATCCTATCTGGAAAAAAGCAAAAGCGGGGAGGTCATTTTTCGATCCAGTGTCAAGAGACGTGGAATGAACCTTCCTATCCTGCTAGGATGAGAGCGGTTGATATTTCCAGTCAACTACACACAAAAGCTAAGCCTTTTCTCAAAGCTAAAGAAAGCTTCAGAAACGCTCACCAGAGAAACCAGAGCAGAGACCAACTCCGCCGGCCACGCCCCCTCCCTCCCTCCAATCACAGCAGGAATGGCGCCCGCGCTCTAGAGCCCCGGCCAATTAGCTGCGTCGGAGCGGCCGACGAGGGCGGGGCGTCTGTCTCCACGGAAGCCGCGGGCCGGTTACTAGCAACGTCGGGCTCCGAGGTGGACGTGCTCTGGCCGCCGCTGCCTGTCCTGGTGACTGGTCGGCTTCTCTCCCCGCGCTCCCTGCCCTTCCTTCTGGCCTCCTCCTCTCCTTTCTGCACTCTCCGCCTGCCGAGGCGACCCAGGGCCGGGCAGACGGTGCTCCGGCCATTGTAGGTAGTGGCGGCGGTGGGGGATGACGTCAGGGCGACGAGCGGGTGCGAGTCGGGGGTGGCTCTGAGGGCGGGCCGCGGAGACCTTAGGCACCCGGAAGTGAAACCGGTGGCGCCCACCTATCTGAACAGTGTGTCTTTGGCGCTCCGGTCCTCCACTGTCACCCAGAGGAGAGCGGACGTTCTGCCCCTGCGGTGTGGGCTCGTCGGGGAGAAGTTGGCGGGAGCAGAGTCTTTGCAGAGCGAGGAGGGTCCGGGTTTGGGGGGGTTCAGACATAGCGTTTCCCTAATCTTGAGCTCACCAAATGATGCTCCAGTTTTTGACACGCCCCGAGTCATGCCCCCTGTCTTTGGCACTGAATATGCCATTTGAGTAACCGTAAACTAACTGTGGCTGCTATTGGTGACCCCAAAGACCAAGTTTCTCTGTCACCCCATGGCTTATAGGGTGTCAAGTATTTGAGGGTATAAGTGCCTGGTTTAGGTAAAGGATCAAACTGTAGAAATTGTGCCTGCTGCGGATTTCTGAGTTCGAGGCCAGCCTGGTCTACAGAGTGAGTTCCAGGATAGCCAGGGCTGCACAGAGAAATCCTGTCTCAAAAAAAAAAAAAAAAAAAAAAAAAAAAATCGTGCCTGCTTTTAAGCTTTACTTCATACCTTTGATTATGGTGAGACTGGCCGTATTTGCAATTTTTAATAGTCAAGTATTACTATTATTGCTGTTTTCTGCTAATTCTGCAACTGGTGTATATTAATAGTTTAGTCTTTGTTTTTCAAGCGTCTCAAGATCTGAGCAAATAGCTTCAGTTCTTATTAGTCACTTTTGTTAACTCCATACAGACAAATAGGGGTCAGGATGGGTATAGAAGTGATCTGCTGGCCTACATTCTGTTGGAGGCCATTGATGCCCCCAACCCCTTCCCCTGCTTTAGTAATTCTCAATTTAGGACTACTTCAGCAATGACTTTCTACAAAGAACAGAGAGGCCTTAAACATTGTTCTGTAAAATCAGTTCTGAGCAACTCAGGCTTGTAAGTAAATTTAAGGTAGGTTGATTGAGTCAGGATAATTACTCTAAAGAGGAGAAAGTGGGAAAACGTGAGGACTGCTGAGATGCCCAGCAGAGTGAGCCAGATGGGTTCGAAGTCTAAAGGAGGTGGGATAAAGTAAGACTAGCCCAGTGACTCTACTAATTGCTCTGCACATTACCATGGCACTAAACCACCCCTGTTGCTCTCCTTGATGGTCATCTGTGGTCCTAACATCTGCACTATCCTGGGATCTCTATTACAACTGAGGCACATTTTAACCAATGGCCTCTTCTGTCCTTTCATTGTACCAGTCCTCAGCTTCTTTTCATGACGCTTTCAATTCTTGTCTGTCTGTTGTGTGTGATGCTGTACCCTCCTCAATAACGTCTCCTGGGCTTTCATGATAAACTCTTGCCTATGGTACCAAGCCTCAGTTTGTATTCACTGCCTCTTCAATCCTGAGGCCTCCACTACGATGGGGTCTGCTCTGACATCAGTGGCTTTCGGGCCTCTGTGCTGGACTCCAGTCCTGCCATATGGTGCCAAACCTCAGCTGCTCTCCATGATCCCTTTACTCCTTGAAAACCAGAACCATGTGGGAAACTCTTAACACGTTACTAAGTTTGGCTACCAGCTTAAGGTACAGCCTTGGCCTCCCCGAACCACAGCTTCCCAGAAGAGTTCACCTCAGCAGTGCAGGTCACTTATGAATTAGAGCTCCTTTTGCAGCCTCAGCTAGCCAGCAGCCATTGTAAAGCAAAGATTTAGTTTCAGTGCTGCTGGTCTCCTGTTGACTCTTCAACCCCAGCCAACCAGAAGCCATAGACTCTGAATCATGAATGTTACCCTGTTCCCTCACTCACTCCCAATCATTTTGATGGCTGATACTTACAAATCTGTTTTCTTACTTTGATCATTTTTGCTAACCTGTTTCTAAGTTTCACTTTTTTTTTCCCCACAGTGGAGTCTAAAATGCTATGCATTTACTTCTTTGATAAGATTTGGCTAGTTTCCAGAATACAGAGAAAAGGTGGCTTTCTTACATCTACTTCGTGCTTCTTGCTTTGTATTTGAATTTTTGGATATTACTTTAATAGAATCTGCAGACTATTGTTTGAAGTCACTGAATTTTGATTTTCAGGGATTGGTGTTTAGCAAAACAAATAAAAGCTTTTGGAATTGTATGCTTTCTCACCAAGGAGAGTAGTTTTTAACCACCATTTGCCTGAACTAGTCTAGGTGCTGTGATCTTTCTTTTCTACTGCTGAGCATCCATGTCCCTGAGCATCCATCTCTTAACACATTTCTTGATCAAAATGGAACACAGTTCTGTGGTTATAGCTACATCAGCAATGCCATGATCACCCTTGACAAGTTAAAAACAAATTCAGATTACTGATGTTTAAGAATTTGCTCAAACTTGTGTAGGATGGGTCTTTGTTCCATCACTAACAAGTTGTACAAAAGTGCAGGGTTTGTCAGTTAGCCATGCCTCGCACATAACTGAAAACTCTGGCAGAACACTCATTTTCTATAAAAATGCCTTTAGTGAACTGAAATGAGAGTATATTTTATAAAGATAGGATATTTTATAGATTAAAGAAAAGTGTAGCATTTGGTTTGGCAGACAGACATTTTTATATTAAGGAAAAGCATTACACTTGTTCATCTACTTTTGGTTCTAGAATTGTCACAACACAAAAACAGTGGCGTGTCGAGATGGGCAGTCCTTGTCTCGGAGAGGATGACTTGTTATAACTTTTTGGGAATATGTGGCACTCACCCACTTCTCCGCTTTGTATTTGGAGGAGTCTGGAATGATAATATCATGGACGTCATTCTTAGGTCCCATCCTTCTTTCCTTTCTCTTGCCATGATAAAATGCCTCAACAGAGCAGTTTTAAGAGAGGAATGGTTATTGGACTTAACTATTCAGATTACTGCTCTTCATTGCAGCCAAGACAGCTGGAGCTTGAAGCAGTCAGCCACACCCATAGTCAGGACCAGAAGGAGACTGAGTGCAAGCATGCATGCTTCCCTTGCTCTCTCTGGTTTGTTTAGGGCCCAACCCATGGAATAGTGACACTACACTCAGGATGGTTTCTTCCATGTCTACCCAACTAGGAAAACCTCGACAGGCAGACCCACAAGCCCGCCCAACTAAAGCCGTTCCTCACTGAGACTAACTAAGAAAACCTCAACAGGCATAAGCCCATCCAACTAAGGCCGTTCCTCATTGAGACGGTCTTGCCAGAATTCTAGATTGTGTCTAGATGATAATTATCCATCACAGGTCCCTATTTCTGCCACACTTTCACTTTATTTACCATTTAAGATGTAGTTAATATTTGTAGGTGATGCAGCAAAATAATTTTGCTTTATAATTTGTGATAAAAATTTTAGAATAGTGTGTGTGTGTGTGTGTGTGTATGTGTGTGTGTGTGTGTGTGTGTGTATGTGTGTGTGTATGTTGGCATGTGCACCAATAGCCCAGAACTCAATACATGAGAACTCACTTAAATTCTATGCCAAATGATTTTCATTTTATAAAATATTTTCTAAGAATGGAAGATCCTTAACCTCTTATGCTGATTTTAAGTTTTTCTTCTAAGAATAGAAACATCTTTCTTTTAACCCCTCAGAAAGGTCAGTCAAGGGATGGACATGTGGAAAGCCGTCATCTCTCATATCTGTTGAGAGTGCTAAGCTTTGTGTACTTTCCAGGCATTGTTTAATTCTCCAAAGCTTGTAGGTGTTAGGATTCAACTATAAATAAGACATTCTTTCTTGAGATTCCAGTCTGCGGAGAGAGAAATATTTAAACAGGCGAAAAAGAAAAAGATAAATGCTAATCCCCCTCTGAGGGCCGTGGCAATTAGAGCCTGCTCCTCATTAGCCTTAGTTTGTCGTTTCATGTGACCTTGCATTTAAGGTTCTCCTGGACTGTAAATATCTCCATGTATTCTCTACAGTGGGATGCTGTAGGAACAGATGTCACACAACTCAGCAGCAAAGATCCAGGAGGAGCGTCACAGCCCTAGGTTACTCTTCCTTTGAATTTTAGCTGCTAAATATCCGTCTCTATATTGTATATTGAAACATTAGATATGATGTTTTCAGGTTGATGCATTTTGTTTTTGCTGGGTTTCTGGGAGGTTTGTGACTTGCTAATTAACTATTTTGAATAGTTTCAACCTATTATTTCACATGTACCTAAACTAATGAAAAAATTCTTGATCATAATGTATTTTAATAGGGAAATCTAAGACTAAACCTTAAATATTTGAAAGCAATGTCGAAAACTTTAAACATGACTTTTAATCTTGTATGAACAGCCACAACAAAAGAGACACATAACCATTTCTAATTAGAGTTGTGAAAACTTAGTCTCATGATTGCTGATGTGTTAACTCATCACTTTAAATGGGGCAATTTGGGAGGAATTCATGTATAACCAGTCACTTGTAAAAATGATATCCTCAGGACAAATGAGAAAATTTTTGCTAAAGTTCAGAAGTACTGTCATTTTTAATTATTATCTTTATCAGCAAAGAGTATTATTCTTGATTGAGCTGGAACTGGGAATGGAGAAGTGTAATAAGAAGGATGACTTTCAAAATAACATTTCCTCTGCTCTGTGGCTGGTGTTGGGAAGTATGCTCAACGGTGCATTGAGTGTCTGCAGTTGTAAGAGGAAACAGACTCTGTTGCCTAGGCCAGGTGGAACTAGTACAAAATCCATGGTTTGCATGTTTGTTTTCTACTCCTTTGGTGAATGTTGAAGGATTGCTATAATACTTCAGGAAATAAGCCAATAAAGATAACTACATTTGTGCCTGGAGAGATAGCTCAGTAGTCAAGAGTGCTTGCTGTCCTTGCAGAGGACCCAAGTTCAGTCCCGGTAGCTATTTAAGGTCATGCACAACCCCTGTTGCCAGCTCCTTGGACTCATGTGCACATACGCACTCACAGATGCATGATTAAATATAAATCTAAAAAATGATTTTGTGTATGTGTGTATATATGTACATGTGTCT
>JADRCD010210478.1:0-42009 GCA_019843815.1 Montemys delectorum
CAACCACTAGTTGTAAAGCATTAATTTTCTGGACATATTCAAGGTTTCAAGAAGCCGGAGCGAAAAGCAATGGAGAGAGAATATCATCCCAAGGCCCTGGCAAGAGGTAGGAGGCTGACTGAACACAGAAGAGGTAGGGTATTGGGGTGTAGGGGGTGAAATTACAAGGACTTGGTGCCCAACTGTTGAGTGCTATGTTATCTGCTGGGTCTGTGCCCCTGTCCTGCCCTGGATGAAAGAGATATTAAGAGATAAATGACTCTTCTCTTCTGATCTCCAGCTGTGGATTTGACCTGGAAGGGTTAATGAATTGCAGTGAGTTCTACCTTTACTGCCAATCCATTGAGATCTGCCACCACAGAGCCTCCAGAGGCATTTGTGTTGGGGACGGTTTCTGTGCTTGTTTCACGCAGGTGGACACTGGACATCGGCATCCTTAATTCCCGGCTAACCACCTAGAATTTTAAATGTAGTTTCATTTCAAACACTTTGGTAGTTGCTGCACGTGACTGGCTGCCATAGCATATGTGTGCAGCCTTTATACGCAAGACAGGGATAAAGGAGCAGAACCATGGATTCCTTTAGGTACAAAATTCCCTCTCCAGTAAGTCTCCAGGCTAGTGCAGGGGAAAACCTTCATCAAGTCTCTGTACTAATGAAATCAACACCATTGAGCTTAGCAAAATTCTAGCACCACTCAAAGAGAGGCTGCATGGTTTCTATGCACAGTTCTGGACACACTGCGGGACCAGAGCACATCTCAGGAAGGACATGGCCGTCAGGAACACAAGCATCCCTGGAGGACAGAATGGTGCTCGGGCTGAGGGCCAGCATGGAACTCAGAGGTTGCTTTAGTCTACAGTGTTGATGCTGGAAACATTTTAGTTGATTCAAAATTCATCTCTTCCTGGCTAACAGTATGCTTGGTAGAGTTTTCCACAGCTTGCTCAAGGACACAAGTGTCCTGAGCCCTTCCACGATGGGTGGCTCTCAGAAAAGCATCGAGACAAAGTGCACAGGCTCTCAACATTAGTTCTTTGGCTTAAGTAAGAAATCAGGGAACTCTCAATGAAACGTTGTCACTAGACAACACTTGAGTATTAGCAGCATCAAACCAAGACCCAAACCAATCCTATGCATCCCAAGGCCCTATAACTAAAAAGCATTTAAATTACAGGATCTGCTTTCATTCTCCTGGCAAATCATCTCATTTTTTTTCAACAATTCATCAAATTAAACGTTTGTTCAGGGTAAAATGCTACAGATACTTTATTGGAAAACAATTTAATAATATGTGTCAAGTAATTCCAAATGTTCATGCTACATGATCCAGCAACTCCTCACCTGGTGGGTCACTTTCAGAAAACAATCACTGGGAGGACCATATGTTTATTTTGAGGGATATTCATGGACTTGTTCAATCACTGGGGCAGAGTTAATTACAAACACACCTCCCAAGCAGCCATTAAAAGTCGTGTGTTAAGAATGTCCTTTTGCTTGTCTGCTTTATTTTTGAGACAGGATGTCACCATGTGGTCAAGTTTGGCCTGAGCCTGATGCACCTGCCTTAGCCTCTGAAGTGCTGGGATTACAGGCGGGCCCACCATGCCCAGCAAATGTTAGGAATTTGCAATGTTGGGAAGCAGTGGTTACTCTTTGAAAAGCTAGTAGGAAAACAAAACAAAACAAAACAAAACACGACAAGGAACGAACTTACACCAGCAGCATCTTAGCAATTTTATTGGAAGAGAATCAGACGAAATAGAAGGATCTTAAAATAGAATTGCTAATAAACACTGGCTAGAGATATCACGTCTGATTTATGTATGTCATTGATTGTTCAGAGCCCTTAATATAAAAAAGGGCCAGAAACGTCGCAATCCATCAGAATTTACACATCCTTTCACAACCCGGCAAAAACTCAGGAAAGGACACCTCAGCTGTCAATGTATCCAGATGGAAGCAAACGGAAAACAAACAGGAACCTTCTTCAGCAATAAAGCAAGCCCATCTTTTGGCACATGCTTTTCTGGCACTCAGGAATAAAACTGACTTGTTTACCCAGCTTCTGCTAATAGCGTAACGTTTAAGCTGTCAAACCGACAGCCTCCTACCCATTTATTTCAAGACAGAGAAATATGTTCACAGTCTTCTCTCAGGAACACGTCTGCGAGGACATACTCAACAGAACCCAGTGTTTGCTTTCTTACCTGAATCATCTTAGTGTGGACACCCTGCCCCATCTCAATCCCACCGTGAGAGACCAATGCAGAGCCATCCAGATAGATGTGAACCAGGGCAGCTGCCTGAGGAGAGGAAGAAGAGACGACTCAGAGAGGTGCCCTGAGCAGTCACTGCACCTAAAACCCCTTCTACTCCTCTCCCCATGCCCTGCCAAAAATATATATAGCTCAGTCACAGCCAGGGCAGGCAAGTGCTGCATAGTGATCACCCTTGGTCTCTGGCAGCGTTGTGTCTTTTGTAGGACAGTGATCCTAATTAGGACATTTAAGGACAGGGGTATCTCTAGGGATTGTCTCCCCTAGGGAGGAACAATGTTTTAGGTTACTTATTGACCAACATTTTACTTTGGAGAGGAGTTTTCCCCACCTTAACATGCAAATATTTGAGTGCATGGGTCGAGGGGGAGAGAGAACAGCTGTGTACACACATATTCCCATAGCTGTCTGTACATTGCACAGACCCAAATAATGCAAATCCAAATAAGGTGCACTGAGACACAGTCATTGTTTAGCTGCAAAATGGCCTCAGATTACCCTGGAGCAATGGTTCTCATTCTTCCTAACGCTGCAACCCTTTAATATAGTTCCTCACATTGTGGTGACCCCAACCATAAAATTATTTACTATTTCATAACTGTAAGTTTGTATGAATTTATAAATTTTTGTAAATGTGTTGAATTTATAAATTTGTATGAATTGTAATTGTAATGTGATATGCAGGAGATCTGATATACCACTCATGTGAAAGGGTCTTTCGATCCCCAAGAGGAGTCATGACCCACAGGTTGAGAGCACCACAAACTGTCTTGGCACAGTACTGGAGACTTCTGGCGCAATCGTCTGACTGTGTCGTTCCTCATACGCCATGGACGCAATCAAGCTGCTCACAGAATTAAAGGCTCCTCTACTCAGAAGAAGCCAGACTAAATGAACAGATTTTTATCACTGGCTTTTCCCACGTCTCCCTGGGCTAGAGCAGTTCACCATGGTGTCTAGCTCACTGTGTCACCTGCAATTGCCAACTTGCAGGAACCTAGAATATCACTTAAGAGAGAAATCTCTGGACATTCTCATGAAGGAGTCAGGAATTTGGGTTGTTTGAAGTGGGAAAATTCACCCTAATGTGCACGGCACCCTTTCAAAGCCTGGGGTCTTGACAACATGAAAAGCACGAAGTGAGCTGATTGACACCGCTCACTGCTACCTGCTTCCTGAGTGTCGAGGCAGCGTGACCATCTGCCTCGAGTTCCTGTCTACCCTTCCTTCCCTCCACTGTGCCTGGCTTAATCAGGGATTTGTAAAGATAAGAAAGATCTGTAGAACATTCTGGTAACAAGGTAACTTCCATCCCTTAAACCTAAAATTCTACCAAGACTCTACTACCCAGATTTGTAAGCAGCCCTAGTTAGAGTTCAGGAACTGCAAATCAGTCATACGACCCTACACAAAGGACTATTTTCCTAGATCAATTCTTTGCCCACCAGAAGGACTTTCATGTCCACATGTGACCTGTGGACCACACCGGGAGGACTGCCTCTTTTTCCAGCATCCAAAGCTGTGTATTACCCCGGTGAATAAGCTGAAATCACCACCATCCCGAGGAAGACACTTCTGACAGTGAATGCAATCTCCATTTTCCTGGTTAACAAAATAAAGAGAGCCTACCTCTGAGGGCCAATGCTCATGTGCCCAGTGCCCGGACAGACAGCCTTAGAATATCAAACCATAATGGTATCCCTAAGAGCCCTGTCAGGATGTGACAGACTGAGCTTCCATGATTCCTGGAGACACCGTGTCATGTTCCTGGCATTTCTTCCCAAATAGAAGCAGTGTCTTCTTCAGAGAGCCCAGAGCTGGCTGTGTCCTGCACTGTGGTGCTGGATGTGGCAGTCACGTCTGGGCTTTGTTCTATTACTTGTCACAGTATCTGGTGGGGACACGCCCGAAGCCTCCTTTTGAATTGGACACAAGGTCTCAGATGTACTAGGCACTTGATATGCTTGATACACTTGAGCTTGCTAGAGTAGTGATGCCACCTATTCCATAAGTTTACAGGTTCTGTATTTTGCCTCCTTGGCTCTGGTGAATGTGGGTGAAACACACAGGTGGGCTTATTATGTGCGACTAAGCTACAATTACACTGGATTTCATGTGTTCTCCATTGTAAGCCCGCTGGTGAGGCATTCTGCCTGCTGGTCCAGGGCAGCAGTTTTTTTTGTTGCTGAGTAATTTGTTCCACGCAGTGTTGCAAACTCCTCTAGCCATTAAAAATGTCAAATTTGGTTCTGTTAAGTGGTACCACCGCATGGTTCATTCTTAGCCCCACAAAAGATAATTCTACAAAGCTCTAGCTGTAAAACTGGCACAACAGACTGAGCCAGGTGATTCTCGAATATAGAGGACTTTATTGGCTTGGCGAGAAGTTAGCTAGAATTGTTAAAGAGTCCCCAAATGCCTCGGCCTTGCCACATCTGGGCCCTACTTCATGCCAGTGTGATAAGCCCTGGACATGCAGGGGTTAACTAGATACCATCTGCGTCCTTCAGGCTTCACAATCTAGAAACGGAAGAGTCTACAGGTGATGTGCCTCGGAACGCTTGAGCAGCGGAGTGAGAACTGCTTTTGCTCAGGACGGCAGCATGAGACAAGGAAGACATGGATCTGAGGTTTGGAGTGCTGAGGCCAAATCTTTGTTCGGCCATTGCTAGCCAGATGACCTGTAACTGTGGGTGTAGGCACCTGTTCCTCTCCTCTTCAACCTAAGTGTGCACACATTCGCATTTAAACGAAGTATCTCCGCACATAAACCTGCAAAGATGATCTCCCCAGGGGCCGGGGGAGGGAGAGATCCATGCCCTTAAATGCCCCTGATTAGGAAACAGCTCCTTAAGAAACAAATCCCTATGGTCCCCCTGCTGCCTCTGTCCAGAAAGCAATTGGATGAGATCAAGGCCAGCAGACAGACAAACCCATTACCAGGGCCAGCCTTCCAGGGCTCATCCCTGATTCCCTCCCCTGGTTTGCTGCAGAACAAGCCTTTCTGGGTGTGCCTTGCAGCAAGCATTCTGCATGTGACAGATCCCAATCCCTCCACTCAGCCCTCTGTGAAGCTTTTGAGCACAAAGGGTCCACATGCAGACACTTCTTAACAGCTCAAAGGATGAAGCTGCTGGGGCTAACCCTTTCCTCCTCTCTTTTCAGGTCAGCTGACTTCTGCCTCACTTCCAGTCACGCTGTGCTTTGGGGAGAGTGGTCTCCCAGAGCTGCCTGGACCTGAGTGTGTCAGCCTTGGCCTAAATTCTACCAGCTGTGGAGCAGTGGGGAGAGAGTCTGAAACTCCTGGAACTTCAGTGTTCTCACTGTGAAAATGAAAACACAAGTTTTATAGGTTTTCCTAAGGGTGAAATGAGATACAATCTAAATACTTGTTTCAATTTTTGTTTTTATGTGTGTGAAAGAGATACACTCAACACCATTTATCACATGCATGCACACATACACACACATACAAACTCATGCATGCACAGGCATACACACACACACACACACACACACACACACACGCACACATGAACACACACCTGCAGGGGACAGAGGAGGTTGCCTGATCCCCTGCAACTGAGTAACAGGCAGCTGTGAGATGCTGAACAGCACAGCTTCTGGGAATTTAACCCCTTCCTCTGCAAGAGCAACAAAAGCTCCTCACTACTCAGCCAGCTCCCAGCTTCCCGGAGAGGAAATCTAGACAGACTTATAGCTCATAACTGATAATCAGTGGATAACTGATCATTAGTTTTCAAACTACCTTTTGAGGTAGTTCTGGTGGAGGAGATATTATACCATGGCCACCATTACCTACAGGCAGTCTATGATCTTCAACCCAGGGCTCAACAGGATCCATGCTGCTTCTCTGGGCTCCTGTCTGCTCCCAGACAGATGGCCTGGCTGATCTCTCGGCTGGCTGCCAGCTAAGTAGCAATACATTTATCCCCCAGAATTCACTGCTTGCAAATCATTTTCTCAGTATTAGTTTGTTCCTCCCTTCCTTTTCAATAATTGTGCTTTTGTCCTCGACCACACCTCTTGAGTATCTCCCTTGTCTGAGAAAATCTTGTGCAGATGGCTAAGTGGCTCTGTGTTCTCTGTGTTCAATTTCATTTGTGCAAACAGGCAAGGAATGGGAGGCTCCAACAAGACAACCATGTGTAACTGTCCTCTGCACCTTCACATGCCTACTTTCGGTTGCCTGCAAAGGATGCAGACTCTAAGGATGATATCAAACTCAGCTGGGTTGGTTAGGTGAAAGGATAAAGCTGGGGCGAGAGGAAGGGCCTTCCTACTCAGTGCTCATGATCTTCAACACACAGCATAAACAGCGATGAATCCCCATCCACAGATCCACTCATTCCTGGTTATTCCTCTGTAAGACATATCCAAACATGGAGGAAATACCAAGTGATGTGAGAGCTCTGCTGCATCTCTGTGTATGTATCTCTGTGCTTGCATCTCTGTGTGTGCATCTCTGTGTGTGCATCTCTGTGCTTGCATCTCTGTGTGTGCATCTCTGTGTGTGCATCTCTGTGTGTGCAGCTCTGTGTGTGCATCTCTGTGTGTGCACCTCTGTGTGTGCACCTCTGTGTGTGCATCTCTGTATGTGCAGCTCTGTGTGTGCATATCTGTGTGTGCATCTCTGTGTGTGCATCTCTGTGTATGTATCTCTGTGCTTGCATCTCTGTGTGTGCATCTCTGTGTGTGCATCTCTGTGTGTGCATCTCTGTGTGTGCATCTCTGTGTGTGTATCTCTGTGTGTGCACCTCTGTGTGTGCACCTCTGTGTGTGCACCTCTGTGCTTCTACCTCTATGTGTGCATCTCTGTGCTTCCACCTCTGTGCGTGCATCTCTGTGCTTGCATCTCTGTGCTTGTACCTCTGTGTGTATGTGCAATACACACATATACATGTAAAAGCTTAGATAAGGTGTCTGCATTGCTGCTCCACGGTAAGCTAGGACACAGCAGCCCCTCACAAGTTATTACACACAAGTTTCATTCAAAACCCGAGGCAAAAAGCAGGTGGGATTTAGTAGCTAAGCAAAGACTTATTTAGTCAGCTAAAGAAACCATAGCAACAGTGCCCAGCCTTCCCTCTTAACAGTTATGAAGAGAACAAACTCTAAAGAATTTGTTCAAAAAGTACAATGATTTACATTTCCAGGTTTAGTTTATGCTACCTAGCAAGGAAGTTAGGCACCCCAGTACCCCACAACTTCCTATTTCTATTTCATGTTTAGAAACACCGAGTCACAGAGCTGGAAGAGTAGTATAGAAGGCCTTCTGCCCCTGTGTCTTACATGAACATTTGGGACTCAGAGCAGTTATCTCGGCTTCTTAGCATCAGGGCCAGGAATAAATCACATGTCCCCTCGAACCCCCCACCCCACATTTCCCACCAAGAATGTTTCTATCTAAGTGTTAAAATTCCCCCAGGTTGTACAGAGGAGTTCTTGTGTCCCAAAGTAATACAGGATTTGCCATATACAACCTGGGCAGGGCCATCATATGGCTAATTCAACCTGAGGGAAGTTTCCTCGACACCTTTGTTTTCCCCAGGCTTCTGGGAGGCGACATTCCCACATGTGTTTGAAGGACTGACCTGTCCCATGGCTACTGAGCCAATACCCACAGGAAACTTCAGGGGAATCACAGCCATTCCCCTCTTCTTCCAGGAATTCTCTGCATTGAATTTTCCTACAGCTGTTTTCCTCTCAGGGTAGGAACACTTGGCCATGCACTCTCTCCAGCACTCAGAGAGGGTCTTGGCGCTGAACTCTTGCTTGTAATGGGTATCATCAACTTCCTGGTACATATTTATGGTTCGAACCTATGAAAGGAGAGATTTAAATGTGAGGGGAGCTCAGAAGACAATGTCTTGTCCACCTTCTGTCCTCTTCCCCCATTCTGCCCATCCTAAAAGGGCCAAGCTGGGTTCTACCCAGTTATTGATAAAGGCATAGCATCCTCCAGTTGGAATTGGATGCCCAATTGACTATGCTGGACTCCCTTGCTTCTGTGCTGTCCCTGTACCGGTTTATAAGATGGAATCCTAAACCTTTATTCTTGTGCATCTCAGTATGGTCCAGGTACGCTGCTGACTCTCGGTTCTTGTGAGCAACAGTTGGAAGGTGCCCAGGCTAAGCAACCTGGGTTGTGTAGATGCTATGGCAAGCTAGAGCTACTCACTCCCAAAGCAAATCAATAGGAATATTTGTTTGAGTACAACCACTGGCTAAGGGAAAGGGCAGACGAGACTACTCTTACATTTTTCTAAGAGTTTCATGCAGGCACATTAAGAATTGTCATTGTTTTTCAGTATCTGACTCCCTCTCTCATCCCCCCCCCCCAGCCCCATGGAAACCTCTCTCCCCAAGCACCTTCCTCACCTGTGTTTTTGCGGTATGAGCTACTCTACATAATGCACAGACATGGGTGGGACGTTACTTTCTGAAGCATGGGCAACTGTCCAATGGGTACACCACTGAAGAAAGCGACTTGATCGCTGCCAGCATCCATTAACATGAGTCCCTTGAGGCAGGGTGAAGCCTCCTGAGCTCCTTCCTCTAACCTCAATGGCTGGTGTGTCACTGGCTCAGTCTTGGGTAGGTTTCATGCAGGTAGCTGCAAATGAGAAGATTCTATCCCCAGATGTGTGACGCCCCCTATAGACTGTTACAGTATTCCCAGAATTGGCAAGAAGGCCTCTCAGCAAAGAGAAAAAGACACCCGACTGCCTTGTATTCTTAGTTGAGAAAACTCTCCCACCGTTGTAGCCTGCTCCCTCTACAAGCGGATAGAGGCCATTCTAAATGCACACACCTTTCCCAAACCGCTCCCCTAGCAATTGTTCGGATCTCTAGAAGAGGGAATATAGAACTTGATGCAACACGCCAATTCAAGGGAAAATAGATTTTTAAGAGACTGTTCTGGAAGGGATGTCTTCATGTAATTCCCCTCTCCTTTCTGCTGCCAAACAATGGCAGAGGCTGTGGTCAGTAGCAGGGACAAGGACTCCTACGAGTTTAAGAGACATAAAGAAGATAGCTCCTACCTCTGGTCTTAGAGTTAGTGTTACAAGGGAAAAAATGCAGTTGAACTGAGGGCTTGGGCTTTCCAGGCCTCCTGGAGCAGGAGGCAAAGGGGTGTTGCTGCACGAAGTGCATCTGCTCAAGGTGTGGAAGAGAGGACAGGGAATGCACACATTCTCTAGTGCGTGTGTGCCTTCTCCCAGGTATTCCTTTTCATCCCCTGTCCTTTCAGCCCCAGTGTAGAGGAGGAGGAGAGAAGGGGAGAGACAGTTCAGTATGTCTCCCCTGCAAAAACTCCACACTGGAATAAGGGGGTGGGGTGGGGGAGGCAATGAAGAGGGAACTATCTTTGCTAATGAATGAAGCTGAGGCTGAGACTTAAAGAACTGTCAGGTGACAACTTAATAGCTGAAATGACAAGCTTGTGACAGTCACCTGAGATGTCAGGGAAATAAGGAACGGGGATTGGCAGGCTGAGGTGGTGGGCATGCTGCTCCTATGGTTTGGATATGGTTTATCTCCCAAGGACTGGGATGTCTGAGGTAAGTGTCAGTACAGCGGAGTTAGCGGAGATGGTGAACCACTCAGAGAGGAGGTCGGGTGGGAAATGAGGTCCCCTCCAGAGAGTAAGCAGTTTACATGAAACCCTGGTTACTGGCAAAGAATGAGCTTGGCAGCCTACAGTGCCAGCTGCTGTGCAGTCCCTATCAGAACCGAGTAGATGCTAGCACCATGACCTTAGACATCTGAAGGAGTGTGTGTGTGTGTACGTGTGTGTGTGTGTGTGTGTGTGTGTGTGTGTGTAAATCTTGGCAGCCTACAGTGCCAGCTGCTGTGCAGTCCCTATCAGAACCGAGTGGATGCTAGCACCATGACCTTAGACATCTGAAGGAGTGTGTGTGTGTGTGTGTGTGTGTGTGTGTGTGTGTGTGTGTGTATAAATCCAATCCATGCTCTGGATTTAAAAAAAATGTACTTTGTTTTGCCTGCATGTTCATCTATGTGAGAGTGTCAGATCCCCCTGGAACTGGAGTTACAGTTGTAAACTGCCGTGTGGATGCGTGGAATTGAACCCTGGGTCCTTTGGAAGAGCAATCAGGGCTTATAACCACTGGGCGATCTCTCTAGTCCCTCCAATTCATGTTCTTAAAACTGTCTCCTAGATTTTTTTTTTTTTAGTGGAGTATGGGTAAGGCAAGGACCACTAAACTTGGTTATTGACTCTTATTAACTAGTTGATTGGGGAAACTCAAGCAAATAATCTACTCTCTGGAGCTCCACTCTACTTCTTTAACCTAAATGGTCCCCCTAAAGCCTTCCCAGCTCAGATACTCAGCATCTTTTAGACATGAGACTAGAGCAGGCTTACCTGCTCAGGGGACAGGCCACATTTGATTGCCACGTCTGTGATACAGGCTTCGGTGACCAGCCCTGCCTGAGGAAAGCCAAACCCACGCAGAGCAGTGTTGGACGGAAGGTTGGTTCTGCAGGCCCGGCCCCGGCAGCGTAGGTTGGGAAACTTGTAAGCATTGTCCATCTTCAGAAGGCCCATTTCTATCACCTGGAGAAACCCAGAACCGGTGAGATCATGGTTGAACTGGTATGTCTTCTTTGCCTTTCCAAACCATGCAGACAGCTCAGAAGGATGTCAGGCTGGAAGCAGTGCCTCTCTTTATTTCTCAGCAAAAACCTCACACCCCAGCTACCTACATTTTGCGGTAAGACAATTTTAAAGGATTCGAATTATTCTCAAGTTATTACCTTCAAAGCTCAGCCTAGTGCTCACATCTAAGTGTGGGAAGCAGACACACAAACAAAGGCTTGGCTGAGATCTCTGAGCTCCCTCCGGCCGCCTGTGGTTTTCAGGAACTCTGCGCTATTCTGCATTGAGTCCTTTATTAAAGGTTATGTAAAGAGTGAATATTTCCTGAGTTGAATCATTTTATGGACTACTCTTTGAAGGGTGAGAACTTCCTCTAAAGCACTTACCCATAGGGACTCATCCAGGGAGCACCCTCCGTTGCAGTAATGCTCCACGTCCAGGGCCAAGATTCTGCCGTCGTTCATGAATCCAGCCTGGGGGAGAGAGCTGGCTGCTGATACTGGTTCGTTTATTTGTACTTTGGGAAAGTGTCACAGAGTTAGATTTGACAGCTGTGTCTTGGATACAGTGCTGGGTTAGTGATATTGGGAGGACTCTGTGTGATAGCCGGTGCTAATTATCCGCCTGACAGATCTAGAATTGCCAGTGAGCAACCCCAGGGAGGGCTTATCTTGATTGGGTTAACTGAAGCTGGAAGACCAGTCTTAACAGTGGGTGGCATCATTCCCTTGGCTTAGGTTCTAGGCTGTATCAAAGGAGAACAGAAGTTGAGCTCAGCTCTCATAGCAGGTATTCCTTAGATAAATAATCAATACTATTATATAATTAACATATTACTACATAACTATATAACGTAATTACTCTCATTTCCTGTCCTCACGCTTCTCTCCGCCAGCGGCCATCACTGCCATAGCGATGTCCTCCATAACTATGATCTATTCTTTTGAATGAAGGATTATTTAGGTGAGAGATATTTCTGTTTCAATGACCTGTTTTCATTTCTTCCCCCTGCCCAACACTTACACAAGCAAGATCATCATTTTCCTTCCAGAATGCTCACTGCTTCCAGATTTTTTTTTCTTCTAGAAAGCTCCAGGCTGTGTTTTGTGGCCTTATTCATCATGTCATGCTAAGTTTTTCAACAAATACTATTTTATTTTATACAATATAAGCCCTGGAGCTTGTCTACTCCATAACTCACAACCATGTCTCAGGCTCAGCTGCTTCCTGTCTGTACTCATCCTGCCTCCTGGAGGCCACCAGCTCCATGCTCACACTGCTAAGGCCATCCTATCCACAGAGGAGAGGTCATGCCACCCTCCTGTAAGGGCTCAAGCCCAGTTATGGCACGTGACTTGCCAACAATCTACTCAGTGCATTGTGGATTCAGATGCTGATTGCTGTGCCTGGAGATCTGGTTGCAGTCTGGATGTTGGCACTGTCATGATACTTAGAGCATATCCAGTCTCAGTGACTTGTAAAGGTGGTTTTCCGTCTCCTGTGATTGGTCAATAAAGAGTTGATCAGCCAGTTATCTGGGCAGAAGAAAACTGAGCAGAACTTCCCAGCCCAGTCAGGAGGCCACAAACAAAAATAGAGAGGAGAGGAGAGAGAGAAGGAAGGAAGGAAGAGGACTAGCCCAAGAGGATTAGTCAAGAGGATGCCATAGCAGCCATAGGAATAAAGAAGAAGAGCAATATCAGGAGATTTGCCGTGAGCAAAGCATTATGGGACAGCCATGAGGACACACATGAATCAGAGCAAGTCAGGGCAAGACACAGATGCAGGTAAAGGACAACGAGGCTGGGAAGTAGGCCGCCATGGAGGTTTAGAATAGATAAGTATCTGCCTAGCACAGTGCCTGCAGCTTGTTAATAAATTTATTAGGTCTCTGTCATTTATTCAAGAGCTAAAATGGGCTAGCATGGGCATAGAAACACCTTGTCGTGACTTGGGAACAAGTTGCAGGGGAAGCGTAGAAAAGCCCCAGAATTACATCTACAACTTGGTCTCATTCTTTTGTGTGATGCTACATTTAAATTCATTCTGGGGCTCTAAGCCTCTCTCAGGCTGGCATTTGGGCACACAAGACTGCATTTCCTAGCTACCCCACATCGAGGTGCCAAAGTTAGTGCCAAGATGTCTGGACAGAAGCAAGGTCCACCACTTACAGACCCGGCACTGATAGATTAAGCCTATCAGTATTCCCTTGCCTAGTGCCTGCTGCAGAAGGCTCTGTAGAGGACTGAGGTCCCTGCACGGATTCCAATAGAACTTTCGGGGACTATGGCAATAGTCCATGTCTACATTTGCAATAGAGTAGTCAACAATTACAGGTGGACATTGTGTACTTGGAACATTGTGTACAGCATACTCCTAGTTTAATTTTATTTTGTTAATGCAAATTTAAATAGTTCTACACACCCAGTGATTATTAGAGAGCAGTCTAAGAGGATAAAGGTGCTATTAGAAAAATGAGTCCCTGGATGATCGGAGCAAGCCCTCCCCTCCTCCAATCCATGCAAACCGCAAGACTCCTACCTGAATGAGAAATAACATAGTAAGGTTTAAGATCCTGAGAGATTTGGGTTATTTGTTAAAGCTGTCAGCCAGCTTTAAAATGTGAAATAATCTCTTAAAAGGCAAAAGGATAATTATTTTCTACTATAGAAACTTTTGTAGGAATTTCTGGGTCATAATTTTTCACAATACGCTTGATATATTAAAAAATGAGGAACCATTTGCAAATAATTGCAATTTCATCTAGCACCATTGTTATAGGAGTTATTCTATTTTTACCTTTTATGTGTGGAAAGAATGGTTATCAGATCGACTTTCATGGACATACAGTCACATGTTTTCCAATCATTCACTCCGTAATGCTCAATTCTAGCTAGTACTTTCTCTCAAACTGGCTTCGCTGAGCAAAGCAGGAAATCTCACTGAATGGGATAGTAATTAAACAGGAGCACAAGAAGTGGAGAGTCTGACTGCCATTTATTTTGGCAGGTTTTTATGTCAATTTGACACAAGCTAGAGTCATCTGAGAGAAAGAAACATCAATTGAAAAAATGACTGCATAATATTGGGCTATA
Source organism: Montemys delectorum (assembly GCA_019843815.1). Lineage (NCBI taxonomy): Eukaryota > Metazoa > Chordata > Mammalia > Rodentia > Muridae > Montemys > Montemys delectorum. The sequence continues at coordinate 14,022 of JADRCD010210478.1, forward strand.
GGCAAGCCCACCGGGAATTTTCTTAATTAATGAGTGATGGGGGAGCTCCTTGTGGGCAGTGCCATCCTGAACTGGTGGTCTTGAGTGCTATAAAAAAGTAGGCTGAGCAAGCCATGTGGAGCTAACCTCTTCCATGACCATCAAATCCTGACTCCAGGTTCCTGCCCTGTTTGAGTTTCTGCCCTAATTGCTTTCAGTGATGGACTGAAACATAGAGCTGTGGGTGAGGTAGGCCTTTCCTTCCTAATGTCTTCCATCACTGCAAAGGAAACCCGACTAAGACACATCTGTCCATGTGTCTGTTGTTCTTCCCCTGTCAGCGTAGCCAAACATTGGCCTCTGCCTTAACGAATGCTCTCATTGCAACGTGAGTCCTCCCCTGGCTTGTTCTTCTGCTCACTTTATACTTTCCAAGGTAAGGATGGCGGCCCCCAGTTATTAGCATGTCTTCTCCTCGTTCCAGAACGCAGCGGACTGCACGACCATGTCTGAAACAGAAAATAAAAACCAACCAACCAATCAATCAAACAAATGAGCTGGCTGATATTCCACAAACCCATTATGCCTTCTAGGTGTGTTGGCTCCAAAGGCAATTTCCTATATGGTGAGGTTTTGAAATCCTCATTGAAAGACAGTAAGATAAATAAGTGTCAACTTAACCCAAAAAGCATCTATTTAATTCATGAGAGAGGAAAGACAGAGAAAGACAGACAGACAGACAGACAGACAGACAGACAGACATGATTGGGGAAGCACAGGGAGAGAGAGGCTGATTGATTTTGGGAGATTAAGTGGGTTACATATCTGAAGCATAAACATGTAGCTCAGACTATCAATGCTAAGGACAACCCCACCCACGTGGGACCTGTTTCTGTTGACTTTCCAAGTATTGCATATTTTATTTATGTTTGCTTGCTTGTCTTGTCTGTCTATCCATCTCTCTCTCCCTCCCCCCCTCTCTCTTTTTGAGCTAGGGTTTTTCTGTGTATCCCTGGCTGTCCTTGGAATTCACTCTGTGGACCAGAATGGCCTCTCAAACTCACAGAGATCCTCCTGCCTCTGCCTCCCAAGCACTGAGTTTAAAGGCATGCACCACCACTGCTTAGTCCATGTATTATAATATTTTTACAATGGCTTTCATCATATTTTCAGTGATTGACGCTTATTTTTCTTCTTACAGAACTTGGCAATAAAAGATAAAGAAGTTTAATAAGCTGGCATCTTGCTCAGGTGTTGGTTTGTATTGTGTGATCTTAAATAGCCTTAGTCTAGATTCTTTCTCATTCCACATTCCAGTATTAAGATTTTACTTCACGGCTGGGTGGTAGTGGCACACGCCTTTAATCCCAGCACTTGGGAGGCAGAGACAGGCAGATTTCTGAGTTCGAAGACAGCCTGGTCTACAGAGTGAGTTCCAGGACAGCCAGGGCTACACAGAGAAACCCTGTCTCAAAAAAAAAAAAAAAAAAAAAAAGAAAGAAAGAAAGAAAGAAAAGAAAAAGGAAAAAAAAAAAAGATTTCACCTCACATTCAGTTTGTTTAACAGATTTCTCCCACTTACTTGCTGGCAGCGAATGCAGTGATGGCTGCCAAGATGCTGGTCTTGCCTATCTTCCCTCCAAACGCCCCGCCAACACGCCTTACATGACACATGACCTTGTTGACGGAGAGCCTCAAGGTTGCAGCAACTATATCCTGTCAACAATAACAGTTTTCATTACTCTGGCCCATCTTCAGCAAGACTTATGGCCATCAATGTCACGCCTACCAATCTTAACAGGAAGCCTGTCCCCTGAGTGTCACAACTATTACGCATGTGGTTTCCATGATGTTGAGACACAAGCCACGCGGTTCATATGGTTATGATAAATGACAGAAAGGAAGAGTACCCGATACCCTTACCATCACCAGCAACTAATCTCTTGGCTAGAATGACATTGCTAAAATACTATTAACATGAACTAGTTCTTTCCATAGTGGTGAGATAATTCTGTGCCTGCTAAAATCACAGCCAGCGTATCCTTCCCACAACAATCCCTCGAGGGATGTTTCCTGAAGCAGGAAGACGTCACGGCCCTGAGCCTCTCCACTTCTCACACCCTTCCTGGGTTACTGTGAACACTGACCAATCTTCTCAGGATGCGTGTTCCTGTTTTGGTCATCCCATCTTAACTGGTTTTTATTGAGGGGGAGCCCACTATCACACAGGGAATGGACAGCAGTTATCTGGCCCCTCTTGGTGTGACACCCTCCCCAGTGTTGCTGTTCATATCTTCACACTCCTCCTCCGGCTCCTTGGTACCCGTCACATCCAGATCCCTTCACTTTGCTTCCGACCTTTCCCTCAATGCTTAGAACCAGTTCAGGCAGGCATCCATCGTCTCCTTTCTTGCATGGGAGTTGCCTGGGATAGCCTCTCTTTCACCACCTGACCTCATTGTTCCTCAGAGGCAAATGAAGACTTCTTTCTTTTAATTCTTCCACCACTCATTTCATGTTTTTACTTCACTCGTCATTTTTTTTTTTTTTTTTTACCTCACTGGTTTAGTACCTTGCTGTTTCTTTTCTATTATAGTTCCCTAGCTGCTCCTTGTAAATGAGGTACTATCAGCTCGAAGGGATGGGCCTTTCCCATTTCCCCTGTGCTCCTTAACAACCAAGAGGACATCAAGAGATGCCTGCTGGTTGCATACTTGATTTTAAAGCTATGGATCCACAAGCAAAGACTTCTCTCTAATAAAAACCCTCTTCTAAGTTAGGAAAGTCTAGGGTTGTTAGTAGCCAATTGCATATGAGTATAAGTACTTAATGTATTGTTGTCTGTAATTGTTCTTGTACATTTTGCTGTCAGAAACCATTTAGCCATGTCCCAGCCTCAATGACCCCACGTTACCTGTATATATCTGGGGAACTGTGTAGACACATAGATGTCAATCTCTCCATCCTCTCCTTTGGGAACAACAAGCATGCTTTGGGTTTCCATATAAAAATGTTCCTGGCCGCCTATGTGTATTTCACCTGTTACAAGAGAACACGTGCAAGTCAAATGCCAACAGAAAGAGCAGGTTGTTTTCCACCCTCTCCCTTTATCTCATGGCACAGAAACTCCACTGACTGAGCTTTAAGCCACACACTGAAGGTTGGCAAACACCAATGTTTATCTCTCAGCTGAAAGCAATGTTGTAGAAGAAACTCTTGTCCTTGTCAATGTGTGCAGTCAGAGCCCTGAGGAAAGATGTCTGAGTTTCTAGAGTCAAAATTCCATGACAAGGAGACTTCTAGTTTCAAGGTGGGATGGAATATTGTGTTCCTCCATGTTTCACCCATTAGATCGTCTAATCACTTGAACCTTAAAGATCCAAGAAGTATGATTGTGTAAAATGGAGTCATTCGTGTCATGTCCAACAAAAAATGGCATCAAGAGGCCATAGGGGCAAACACCTGTTGCAAAATGGTGTCCCAAGCTCAGTCCAAAATGACAAGAGCCTAAGTTTAACTCACAGGTATGTCTTACCTACCAAATATTGAGACACACCAGTCAGAATGTGCCTGTGTTCTGCCAACGATGTTGCCAACATCACTGGATTATGTTTTCTTCACCAATAAACCCTAACCTTTTCCTTTGTTCTCTAGGTAAGAGGGTAGCCCTTTTCTACACGAATCTCCTATACTGCACTTCTATTTCTTGTATATTATTACCAAAGAAGTATATTCATAGAAGGGACATAAGGATACAAGTAAAGGAGCCCCACTAGTGGTTGGCTTTCAGAGGTACTGCCATCATGCACCTTGTGTGTGTCAGTCTTGGTTCTAGAGAAGCCAGAAGATCTCAAAATACCCACAAGCAAAGTAAAAGCCTCACTCTCACTACAGAGGCAAATTAAGGTCTCTCTCTCTCTCTTTCTCTCTCTTTCTCTCTCTCTCTCTCTCTCTCTCTCTCTTCCCTTCTTCTTCCCTCCCTCCCTCCCTCCCTTTCTTCCTTCCTTCCTCCCTTCCTTCCTTCCTTTTCTGTCTCTTTTTTGGTAAGGTTCCCTGGATGATTCTGACTCTCGCACTTTTTCTTAATTCCTCCACTCATGTCAATTTTGACTTTTCTGGTTTAGTGCCTTGCCATCTCTTTCCCAATACTGGTTCCTAGCTGCTTCTTGTAAAGGACATACTATTGGCTTGAGAGGACAGGCCATTCTCATTTTCCCTTTGTTTCCCAACAGCCAAGGGGACATCAAGAGATGCCTGCTGATTGCACAATTGATTTCAAAGCTGTGGGAAACAGCCTCATGAAAGCCAAAGGACCAGAAGAGACGCCCAGGAAGACACTTGTAGAAGAGACGCCCAGGAAGACACTTTTAGAAGTAGTTGACACCAACCAGATACCACAGAGGAACCTGCAGAGGTCGAGTGGGGAGCTCAGATTCCCAGCCCTGTTAACTGTCATGAGTACACCGCCCAAAGTCTTTGTGGGGCCGTGTCTGTGATCCCAGTGAGAGAGCTGTACTTTACCTTCATGTGGCAGTAACAAGGCACCATCCCGCTCCTTCTTGCCCACCTGCGCCTGGTCAGTTCTAGTATAGAAGATGTCACTAAGAGCCACACTATTATAAGACTGTATTCAAAATATCCCAGAGTCTATAAAAAGTCACCCATCAGCCCAGGAACCAGGAAAACCTCAACTTCAGTGAAGAAAGACCAACATCAAAATGACACAAATGTTTGAGTCTTCTCACAGGCAAGCAGGTATCATAAGAATGTTTCAATGAGAAATAATCAAAATGTGGAATCTTAGCAAGAGAAAGATATAAACATATCAAAAGGAAATTCTGCAACTGGCAGACTCAAGAGCAGAAATGATCAATGAGCAAGAAAAAGAACAATTAAAAACATCCAGACATGGTGGTACACTCCTTTAATCCCAGCACGTGGGAGGCAGAGGCAAGTGGATCTCTGAATTCTAGGCTAGCCTGGTCTACAGAGTGAGTTCCAGGACAGCCAGAGCTACATAGAGAAACCCTGTCTTGGGAAAAAAAAAAAAAACTGATGATGATGATGATGATGATGATGATGATGATGATACAATCATGCTAATCTAAAAAAGGTAAAGAACAGACTAGAAAACAATAAAACCATGGGACAGGAAGAGAGGATCTGCCATTTGTGTCACTGAAATCGAGTGTTTGAAAAGTAATGGCCAAATACTTCCCGAACTTGGAAGAAGATATAAACCTACAGATTTAAAAAGCTGGGTGACCCTAAACTGGATGAATCCAAAGAAATTCTTGGCGCTGTTGAATTTCAAAACACTAAAGATGAAACTAAATGCTATCCTGAAAGCTGCCAGTGCCTGCTTTAAAAATTAAAAAAAAAAAAAAATCTAAGAGCACTCTATGCACCCCAGTAGCCATGGTGACCACAGGACTCTGGAAGAAAGCTTTCTAGTGTAGTCACCTCAGAATTATGTACTTGGTGACAATATCTTCCAACAGTGAGCATCAGGGCAGGCTGGAGAGGGATGAGAAGAGCTGTTTCTGGGCTCTTCACACCGATTGTGGGTTCAAGGTTCCCACTCTCTGGGAGCAACATCCGTGGAGGCTGTTGAATGGTTTCTAGAAGGCAAAGGAAGCCCTAGACTAGGCATGCCCAGAAAGCTGCCTGCTGCTAGTGTTGAAGAGAGGTTTACCTTCAAGAATTTGATCAACGGTTTTAAATGCTTCGTCAACATTCCCACACTCCAGCTTCCGTTCTGACTCGAAGAAGGACTTGTGTTGTATAGCTTCCTGGAAAGAGAACAGAAGAGTGAGGCAGCCTCCAGAGACAGCCTGCCTCTGGGAGTCCCAGGTCCTGTGGGAAAATCTGGGTAGCAGATTTCACCTGTGGGGTCCAGGTTCTCTCCCCACGGCGCAGGGGAAGCTATGCTGAAAGCCAAGCTTCAGAGACTCTCCAAGGAGCAAATGCAAATGCAAATGTACCCAGTAAGTGTAAGTGAGCACACTGAGCCTGCTCAGAAGATACCTCCTATGAGGGGCTACAAGAACAGAACTGTTGTCTTCCAGGCTGACAGGTCTCTGGGGTTTATTAAATGTCATATAAATGCTAGCTAAAACCACTAATGAATGACTGGAGACACAGGCTCTGCCTGCTAGACTCCTCCTGCTCCTCCTTCAGAGCCCCGAGCATTTTATTTGCATGGGGCACTGGAATGACAGAGGCCACCTGCCCTGGATTGATAGTTCACATATGGCTTGCCTGGGTACCACAAGTTCATTTACACACATGGCTTCCCTGGTGTCAATTTTGAGACGTACTTCAGTAGACACGATCAGGGCTATCAGCACTCTTTACCACAGGTTACCAGCCGTCTGTGGAGCTGCTGGCAATTGGGGATTCTCCCAATTCCGGATCCCTCTGACCACCAGAAACTGTCTAGATGCCTCCTCTCCAGGCACCTTACAGAGACTCTTCTGTGATTGTGCCATTTCCTCTACTGAAGGGCTCTGGTCTTTGGTGGAATGTTTGCTCCATGCCCTTCGGGAGCCTTGTTAGTTTCTGGTGGGGATAATGGTTGTCCGACCTCATAGGATTGCTGTGAGGACTTAGTGAGGCAATATGAACCCAACTTAACACCAAGCCAAGCACGCATGCAGAGCACTGCTCCTGCCTTGACAATTGATTACCAATCTATTGCTGCTGATGGCTATAGAGAGGTTCTGAGAAAGGCACTTTTTTTTCCACACTTGTTCCAAGAGTTTGGGTAGAGTTTCTCCATTCATAGTTCTAAGAAACATACACTGGATGAAGCCTTCAGTTACTGACACAAATTAATTTCTTTCCAGCCACTTTGGCTGAAAACACTCCTCATACAGAATCAACAGCTCATACGCTGCACCCTTTTTAATTAACCAAAAGTCGAGATGTGGCAGAGTTTTGTTTTTTTAAGTGACTCTTCTCCTCTTTTCGTAAGAGCTCATCTTTCGCAGTCTCACTTGCCGACTGTCCTTTGAGCCAGTTTCCTGAATCCTCTTAGCTAGAAAGGGGTCAGCGGAGCGCGATGTGCCGAGAGTTGGGTGAGGCTCCTGCAAGAATGGGCAGGTGAGTGACCACGGAGAGCTTAACCTCTAGCCACAATGAGAGGTGACACCTTCATGCAATCAATACCAATATTTGATGTTTTCTGGCAAGCGAGTAGGGTTTGTTGGTGAAGGCTGAGATCTAGCAAGGGGAAAGTGCTTTTGTGCAACTTTAATTTGGCTGTGAAGCAAAAGGGGGAAAGTGGATAAAGATTACAAATAGAAATTTGATAAATCATTCATTACTCACGTAATTCCCTTTAAAAAGTAATTATGGCTCAAAAGCAGACATTGCGGGGGAAGGACAGAACAGTGTGAAACTAGGGAGTGAAAGAAGCTCCAGAAAAGAGAAAGGAGTTTGGATTGGACTCTGGCTAGAGAAACAGCCACACTTCTCAACACTTCTCACTGTTGTCCTCTTGACATGATTTTATTTTAATTTGAAAACACTAAGGGAACTTTCCAGAACCAAGGGCTACATTCCTAGGAATAAAGCACCACAAGAAACACATCCAAGGCCAAGTTCTCATGAAGACACTGATCTTGGCCAACGGTTTTTTTCATTTTCGATAAGATGACCCACACAACGTACCAGTGGCACAGAAAGGCCTCCGCTGTCAAGGAGGACACCAGACAGACCCGCTCCTGTCATCTACGCTGGCTCTCTCTCCCGTTCTGAGAGGGAGGCTCACCTCTGAGCATGGAGACCATGTACATCCTGGGAGCCTTGCTTGTTTAATTGACATTTATGCACAGGCCATAACTCAAGGGCCAAGGAGATGTACACAGGCAGATACCACCGCTTCATGTCTTACAAACTCTGTAACTTTTCAACTTCTATATGAAAAATGCAAGATTCCAGGGTTTTTGTTTTTGTTGTAGTTGTTGTTTAGTTGCCAAAATTCTGTAGGCATCATATGATCCATGTCTCCTGAGTATTTAAGACTGGCATTAAAGAACATTAAAGGAGTGTCTGTGGTATTTGCTACATGAGCTATTTTATCGGTACCCACTGTGTACCTGCCAAAGCAAGAGAGACTACAAGTCAGAGCTACAGGACTGGCTGTGCTATCCTAGCTGCCTGCCCAGCATTCTTACCTTTCCCCTTCCAAACCATGCTACTATCTTTGTTTAGGTCTCTACACCCCAGACAGCCCATCAGAGACCTGCCCCACCCCCATCTCAGTTGTGACAACAGATCTTCTGTTCATCTGCTCAGACATTAATCCAGAGAGAGATATGGGACTGAAGTAGCCAAATGAGTCTGGATCTCAGACATGTTTGGAGCGCTGGGACAATAGTGTATCACTCATCACAAGCATGGACAGAGAAGCCCAGGAGTCCCGGCTGCCCTGGAGCTACACGGGTGGGGTGGGGGGGAAGCTGGGTTGTGAGCATGAGAGAAAAGACAGGAAGAACCAGGTTCCTATGGAAACTGCCAATACACGTTGAGTCGATGGATTCTCTGTGCAGAAGCCTACTGCATCAGATCTTCCTATTCCTATGCTGAAGCACTGTAACAGACATGCCACTCCCTGAACTGCCATCCACTTGAGCTCTTACCTCAATCGTTAGGATCAGAGGCTCCAAGTCTCGGTAGACCACCTTCACTTGCTTTGCCGCTTGCTTTGCTCGTGTCTCAGAATCTGCAATCACGGCACAGACAAGATGGCCCACACAGTGTACCTGTAGCACAGAAAGGAGGGCACACAACAGACAGACTCCTGTCATTTATTGTGGTCTTCTCTCCTGTTTTGAGAGGGGTAAAACTCTGCTTGTGTGGGCGAAGACTTCAGAGGACAGCCATAATTCACATTGCCTCTGCCAGCGTACACAGCCCGGCCACAGTGAGCTTCAACCTTGACTTCAGACTTGGGAGAGTCAAGTTTTCTGCCAGGGAGAGCCAGAGGTAGGAGCTGTTTGAAATGATGAAGTTCTTTTGGGTAGACAGTGGATTGAGAGATGCAGAGCATCTGAATCCTGCCTTTGCTGTATTGCAGTTGCCTGTTCTCCAGTAGCCAAAGTTGATCATTTGAAACTTTCAGCAAGTCTCTGTTAGAACAGCTCCTTTTGGCTTCACTGCCATATGGGAAGCAGTACATGACATATGTACATAAATTAAGCATGAGCCCTCACTGCAAGAACTGCAATAGGCAGAGGAGTATTTACAACTTGTAAATGAATTCAGAACAAGGATGAAGGGCTGGGTCCATTAGGTCTTCTCTGGAGCGGAAGCTGTTGTGAGGGCAGGGCCCACACCTCCTCGCCGAGCTTATTTCAAAACTCCACGGGATATATGATAGCGTGAATAAACAAATCAGACTTCAGAGAGGGAGAGAGAACTTTCAGATCGAGAGACAGAGAATAGCTTTACACTGGAGAGACTAACTGAATTCAAAGCTTGAGCTCGGACACATTGGGACTGGGGTAAGGTAGAGATGCTTGGGCGGGGGTTCGCAAATTTATATATAAAAGTATAATTCTCTGCCCATGTAGTCTTTCACATTTCTTGGCAGCATAATGTTACAACTGAATAAGACATCAAAATATCAATCTGTTTTAAATCTCATGTATCCCAAGCTAGCCTCAGACACATTATGTAGCTGAGGATGATCCTGAAGTTTTGATCCTTCTCCCTCTACCTCCTGAGAGCTCCATTCACAGGCATACACAACCATGTCCAGTGTTTATAATTCTGGGAATGGGTCCTGGGGCTTCGTGCACAGTGCACAGAAGGCAAGTACTGCAACAACTGAGTCCCACCCCCAGCCCTGAAAACAGTTTACATCACCAATCGACTTAACTTAAGTGGGAAATGAATAAACTTGAGTTCATATCTATTAGAATATTTATGATTCATGATTACTGCTCAAAGAATACTGAGCTCTTTGTGGTATGTCAAATTAGACACTAGCCTATGAAAATACGAGGAGCCAGTAACTGGGAAAGTTGTTCAGACAGTCAGAAGGCAGTACCTCATCTGTGGCCAGAAATGTCTCTGTGCCGAAGGTGTTTGCTTCCTGAAGGTGATCTGCAGTAATGATGTCCACCACACCAGGCAGGCTGAGAGCTTCTGTCAGATCAATGGACCTACGAAAGCATGTCAGATGGCTTCACAGAGCCGTCACACAGCCCAAAGACACTGAGAATGTGGCAGTTGGAAACTAAGGACTGTCAGAGAATTAATCACTCTGACAGTTGTCTGCCAGGCAATGGGGCACCGTAAAGTTACTTGTGCAAGATTCTGTGAAGAATCCTACATTTCAATACCATTTCATCTCTAGTGTGGGTGTCAGCAAGCCTCCATTTACCCTACTTTTCATTGGCAGGACAGAGTTAGACAGCAGGAAGAATCTTCCTGCGTGTGGGGGGAGGACACTTACACAATCTTAGCGTGTGCTCTTGAACTCGTTACAAAAGTCAGGAAGAGCTCCCGGTCTACTGCAGGCATGTCGTCACAGTAGATGGCCTCGCCAGTGGCATGCTTAATACCAGAAAGGTGCATGATGGGACGCCCAATTGGGTCCTGAGGAAGCTGCGTTGGGTCTACATTCTGTTTAATGAAGAACGGGCATATAACTCCTTTTTCTACAGAGATCGTAGGAATAATCACAGGATATATGTCTCCCACAAGAAGGTAGCTATATAAACTCATGCTTAAGCCAGAATTCTTTTGAGTGTGAGAATAGTCACTATTTTCACTACTCCAAACAGCTTATGAGAACGATTTGGAAGTCAAATTGAAGTGTATAAATATGATGCATTTTTTTTTCTTAGTTTTTGGAATGTAGATGCCAAATATCTCTGGTGGAAATTCTTATTTGTCTAAGCACATGGATTTGATCTTTCTTTTTTAATATGAAATCAAATTTACACATGGGAATTCAGGTGTGAGCAGGGGTCTGAAGTAGTCCCATCATCTGCTAGTTCCATGAATCCAACTCACTGTTCTGCTCCCCTGACAAAGGGCTCTACAACCCCCACCCCACCCTTTCATCCCCCCAACCTCTGACCCTCACCCCCACCCCCACCCTCTCACCCCCAACCTCTCATTCTCACCCCAACCCTCCAACCTCTCACCCTCACCCCCAACCTGTCACCCTCACCCTCACTCTCTCATCCCCCACCCTCTTACCCCCCACCTTCTCTCCCCAACAGTCTTGCCCTTACCCCCACCCCACCCTCTCACCCCCATCTCTCACCCTCACTCTCACCCCCCCACCTTTCACCCCCACCCTCAGCCCCCAGCTCCCAACCTCTTATCCTTAACCCCACCCTCCCAACCTTTCACTCCCTATACCCTCTCATACACACCCCACCCCCACCCCCACCATTAGAGAATTGGATGGTGATGAAAGGACAAATGTCAAGTGTCAGTCAAGTGTCTCAAGTGTTGCAGAAGGTAGAGATTATTTCTCTGAAAAACCTCCCCAAAGTACATATTAGGCTCTCAGTTAGCATAATATTTGAGTGAAAAAAATCCATATCTCTTTTATGTTTTTATAAAATACTCTCAGAGATTTTCTGTTTCCTCCCTGAAAAACAAACTTGTAGGTAACTTACAGCCTTGGACACTGGGCGAACACACCAACAGGGATCTATAAGACTCCCGGAGTTTTCTATTATTAATGTTAACACCTTTTACTGTAAATAATGGAACATTTCACAACTGCGGAGAAAATCTTTTAAAACTTTATTGTGCCAGGTCTGCAAAAAGACCAAGGAAACTCTCAAGCCTAGGAGAGCCAAATGTGAAAACTGATTTATCAGTAGCCACCAGCTGCAATGGACTGCGGGCAAGCGCACTTGGCTGCCTCCTCCTTGTTACACGGCTAAAGACACAATGAGAAAAGGTGGATGGATCCTCAATCAGGTGATCTCCTGAAGCCGCATGGGACAGTCAGCTACCAAGGAGGCAGGAGGCAGGGCAACCAGTTTTAAGCCATTAGGGGAGTGTAGCCCCTGTCTCTTACTTTCTGGCAAGAGGTTCAGTCTGCATTCCTCAGCTTGCTTGCTACCCTTCTACCTGGAGCTTAAGCAAGGATCCGCCTCATCAAGTACCTAGATACCAAACAATCGTTCTCTCTGCCATCTGACAACCTCAGTGTTTGCAAGGACAGTGAAAGCAAACTTTCAAAGCAGGGAAGTGATTTGGGCAAAGTGTTGGTAGTAAAGGTTGAAGTTGCTCTTGACACTGGGGTGTGTGTGTGTGTGTGTGTGTGTGTGTGTGTGTGTGTGTGTGTCAGAAATCATGGGTGAAATGAAAACGAAATTTATCTCTGTGGGAGATACGTGGCACCCCAAACATTGACTTGGAACCCAGCATGACAGATCCATTTCAAAATCAACCTCTGCGAAGACTTTCAGTATTCTTTGGATGATCTGAATGTCCCTTACTTGGCTTTAGTTCCTCCCTGGAATGCGATCCATTGCCAAGGCGATGTTAGGGCCTGCAGCAGTCACAGGCTGTGGCCACAGTATTTTACAGAATGCCAGGGGAGAAGGCAGCTGTTTTAACTTTCAAAATGTTCACTTCCAAAGCAGTTTGGCATATTTAAAGTTTTTGAACATATTGAACTCAAAACCTCAAGGGACCTACAGCAACTCTAGTGCTCACTGTGACAAGATGCAAGTTTTTACGAATAAATCTATCAGCCGATCCGAGGCGCCTCCTGTTAAAACCTCTTCCCATTCCTGATTCAATAAAACTCTTGGTCCAGTTTCTTGACAATTAATTCAGGAAAACACACATTAAATCTTACCCAGTTTACTGACAAAAAGGCTCCATTTTATGTTTTTATGATGCTATGACAGAAACTCCATTTGAAAGCTCTGGGAAGCTCTTTAATCTCTGTAAGCCTTCATCAGGGAATCTAGAAAAGAACTCTTAGCATTCATGTTTGATTTCACAATAAAATGTCATCTGAAGAAGGTCAAGCGGACAGGAAGAACTTGAAAGGAAAGTGCCCCAGCACTGGAACAAAACAGCCTAGCAGCTGTTGTAATGTCTGCACCTCCAAGGTTCCATGCCGCCTAGCACATGGTGTGCCTTTGGTCCTCTGAAAGGAAGCAAAACAACTCTTGGACCAACTCAGAACTTGCCTTTGGTTGTTCTTCACATACCACAAAGCCAGGGTAAAAAGTATATAGCACCAGCCAAATTGTTTATGTCCTTGGTCTAAAGTCATAGTAAAAGAAAAAAAAAAGAGCCTTTAAGACTAAAACAGGCATATTTCTTTAACGTTTTCCGGGTTTCTTTTTAACCGTGACTTCTAATTGGTTTTGATTTCTTTTTCTCTTTTTGAAATACTAAGGATCAAACTTGGGACTTGTCTACGCTGTCCCATCAAACTACACTCTCAGTCTGGTTTTGAAGTTTTAGTGAACCCTGAAGAAGGCAATGTGTCACCGGCAGGCAAGGGATCTGAAGCCCTGTCTTTGAATTTAAATATATGCGTGCGTGCGTGCATGCACACACGCACTAACCTGGTGGGTTAATGTTCTCCAGGGATGTTTTGAATGAAGATCTTCTAAAGCACTCTCATAGTTGTCTGCCAGGCTAAGAGAGTGACCTGGGTCCTGCAAAGGCAAATAGTAGACACTTAAAATCTACCAGAATGTTCCAGTTCTCAGCAGACATCTCTACCATAACATCTGACATTGATTAAGCATTCACCTTTTCAGAACCCTGAAAATTTAAACAACCCCCTCACCCCAGGCCATGAACCCTGAAAGGTACATATCTTCCTCATGAGGTGATAAACCACATGAAATTGGAATGTCATTGACCTCCACCATCTCTGTTTCATAAGATTATTTTCCAATAACTAGCAATTTCCCAATTTTCCAATCATTTTCTCACCCTTGCTAGATAGACAGACTTACTTTTCTAAGTGACTTGGGGACACATAAAACAACAAATGAGAAGTCAAATAAGACAGAGAAGGCCAAACTTAAAGCAGGAAAAGTAAAAACTAACACCCATTATTGCAAATATTCATAAAGTTTCATGGTGGCACCCAGCCAGGCTCTCAAGTCTGTGGAGGTGGCCCAGCTGCTGGCACCCCACAGGAGAGTGCCATCTGAGAACAGAGGAAATGGGCCACGTGCCTCTTTAGATGAGACATCAAACTATATTTTACGATTATTATTACTTACACAATTTTAATAGAAAATAAAGCTAACAACAGCTATTGTTGTCAAAGAGAGGAAGCTGAATGGCGCACAGAAGCTCTAATTATATCAGCTGATTCACCAAGAAATTGCGTTTTTTACTTTTCATTAGGAGAGTCTACAGTTAGCCTTACTTTTTCCACTTTTGATCACCTGGTAGAAATAGGTCGTATGTTTCTATATGACCTCAAGGTCCTCATCTCAAAAGTTTGAGACAACCCATTGATTCTTAGTCTCATCTCTACTGAGAAGACACCTCTAAAAATCTCCATAAAGGAGGATTTCTTGTCTTCTGCTTACTTACGTATTAAATTTTATTCATTATTCGTGAGTTCTGTATGATGCACCTGTATCAAATCCACTGCCTCTGCCAACTATTTAAAGTTATTGTGTTGGTTTCTACAGAAGGCAAGGGGTCATGGCTTCTGCTCTAGTTGGGTTGACGGTAGCATGAGGCTCATGAGGACCATAGTTCCTTTGAACCAGAAAACAGTTTCTAGAGAACTTTTCCCCATTGTATTTCCTTAGGCAACAATCATGTAGTCCTTTGATAAGGGGTAGCAGGCACATGCCCAGGCATCGCTGTATTAATAAGTACTGCCATTTCTACACAGCACTCTTCCCAAGCACCAGGGACAATGCTAAGCCTTTTCCCTATGAAGACTCTCTTCAGGGTGCTCCAGTGGCTGCCGTCATCTTATGAATGAAGGAAACCCAGACAAGAAAACCAAGCATAAGAAATAAATAATAAATAAATAATAAATAAAACCCCAGATGAAAATTTAAAAAAGAAAGAAAGAAAGAAAGAAAGAAGGAAAGTAAATGAAAGTAAATGCATTAAACACATTAACAAATTTTCTCAGAATAATCCAGACACGCCATGTTTATTATGAAGTGGTAATAACTGAGTGGTGTTAATCAAAACCCTGTTCAGGTCTGAGGCCTCTTTGGAATTCTTCCTCAAACTCACAGGATAGGCAGTGGTCACACACCAATAGGATATGATACTAGCTTTTCATCTTCAGTAATGTACAGCTCCCCAGCAGGGGATGGAGCCTCTGCTTTGGGCATTCCAGTTCACAGAACCCGTTCCACTTACCTCCTTCTTCAAACTCTGTGACACCTCCAGGTAGAACTTGAAGAGGAAGCTGATGAGGAGGGCCCTCTTGAACTCCACCTTCCCACCGGGAGCTGAGCTTGCAAGGGTGACGTCATCCAAAACCAGCCTGCAGGCTGTGTCCAGCATCTCTTCATTCCACGGCCTGAGAGAGGCAGAGGAGGAGACTCAGCCCTGTAGGTTCAGCTGATAGCTAAGGCAAACTGGCTGTGGTTTTTATAGGAACCAGGAGAGCAGGCTGTACAGCCAGGCAACGCAAGTTCAGGTTGGTGTGCTATTCTCCAAGTGTCTGGGCTGGATCCCAGCACATCCTCCATCCTCCCCCATCAGAGTCCTTAGCTCAGGATCGGTCACTGCCTCTTCTGTGTTTCTTCACTTATGGAACGCTCTCAACTACTCTATAAGGTAGGTATGGTTCTCTTCTTCAACAGAGAGGGAAACTGAGGTCCCATAAAGTTCAAGTTCAATAGAATGAACTAAGACACGAATCAGGCAGTCTGACTCACTAAAGCAGTGGTTCTCAACCTGGAACTCACACGACCCTTTCACAAGGGGTCACCTGAGAGCACTGGAGAACACCGATATTTGCATTACGATTCACAGTAGTAGCAACTTGACAGTTATAAAGTAGCAATGAAGGTGGTTTTAGGGTTGGAATACCCACAGCATGAGGAACTGTATTAAAGGGTCTCAGCATTAGGAAGGCTGAGAACCACTGCATCAAAAGCTTAAAGCACATTGTCTGAATTGCTCTTCTGAAAATTGATCCAGTAAGTTCTCAAGAAAGATTAGCTATTCGTAAAGATAAAACAACCCAGGTAAGCAAAAGAGCTGATTAGCAAGCAATTAGCACAGGGCCCACTTTTCATCAGAGTACTTCCATTACTTTCCCTACAAAAAGAATGGCGATTTATAGTACAGGGAATAGGCACGCCCCCCCCCATCTCCATCTCACAGATACACATGCACACACTAACACAAGCACACAGACACCTGTGTGCTTGTACACGCTGCATTACACAGATTCTATAATGCTCATTTGGGAATTTGTTAAAAGCAACACATGGAACTGACTCACATTGTGCTGGAATTCCCAGCCATCAAACTGTGAGATCCTAACGCATCTTTTCTTCTCATAACAGCTGCCCACAGGGCAGGTGGCTCTGTTGCCTGGACGCTAAGGACACAACGGCTTACCTTCCGATGAGTCTCTGACAGGAGTTCTTGGCACTGATGGTGGTTGAACCGACACCTCCATAGAAAATGGATAACTCTTCAATGACGCCACCCCCTTCTCTAAAAAGGACTCTCATTCCGGAGTTGACAATCGCTAGTGCATTCTGTTGTCTCTGGGCTTGTCGGAAGGCTGACACAAACTCCCACTGAAGAAAAAAAGGCACAAACAGAACTCCCCTGAGAGACAACTCCATGCTGGAGGGCGTGATTTGATGTTAGCATATCTATGAGCCCTGGGTTTAAACCAGGACCAGTACTTGGGTACAAGGTGTTAAACGAGCTAAGTGAAAGTGAGATTATCAGCCAGGGCCCCAATCCAAACCAGCCAGTGTCATTTTAAGAAAAGAAACGTTGGGGGCTGGAGAGATGGCTCAGCAGTTAAGAGCACTGACTGCTCTTCCAGAGGTCCTGAGTTCAAATCTCAGCAACCACATGGTGGCTCACAACCATCTGTAATGAGATCTGATGCCCTCTTCTGGTGTGTCTGAAGACAGCTACAGTGTGTATATATACATATGTATATATACACACACACACATATATACATATATATATATAAACTGTATATGTATATGTGTGTGTGTATATATATATATATATATATATATATATATATATAATCTTAAAAAAGAAAAGAAACAAAACATCGGACATAGATATGAAAAGGCAGAAGACAGGCATCTATAGTCAAGGTCCGAAGCCCCAAAGGAAGCCACCATCCCTGCTGACACCTCGTTATGGGCGCTCCCAGAAAGTCAGTCTCCATTGTTTGAGCCATGAGTGTGTGGTTCTTCAGGATGACAGCCCCCTAAACCACCACATCTCATGAGGCAGGCCTGATTCTACCACTGTACAAATGAGGAGCCTTGGGCTTGAGGTGGTTGAGAAATTAGTTCAGATCTTGAAACCAGAACTCAAGCATCAGTCTCTCCAACTCTCAACCCCAGGCTTCCCCCCTCTACACTCCACTGCAAATGCTTTTTTTTAAAGCTTCTTTCAGGCCCAGGATCTAGGCAGACCTGTCTCATTCAGGGGCTAAGTTTGAAAGGACATATTGAAAAACTGCTCAAAAGTAACCTTATAGTTTGGGGCAGAGGAAGAGAGGTGTCCTAGATCTAGAAATGGCAGGAGAATGCAGAGCAGGGTGACAGCAGTGACTGTACTGTACACATGTCCCTTGTCACCTTCTGTCTGGGTGAGCCCACTTAGACTGATAGGGGAACGGCTGGGAAACGGAGATGAGGGGCCATCCTTGCCTTCCTGGACCAGGGGATGTTCACTGAGACCAAGACTTCCTGAGGCTTAAGATCTGCTTCAGGACACTTGCGGAGAAACTGCTCACTTAAAGGGATCCGCCGTTCTCCATCTGTGGACGAAAAGACACCTTCAATCTCTTCCAACAAACTTGGGAAATAATTCTACTGGTTGTCGTGGGGTGGCAGTTGTGGTGGTGGTGGTGGTGGTGGCGGTGGCGGCAGTAAGTGCGTAAATGCGTGTGCGTGTGCGTGTGCGTGTGTGTGTGTGTGTGTGTGTGTGTGTGTGTGTGTGTATGTGCGCGTGCGTGTGTGTGTCTTCTCTGACAGCATCCATCCTTCAATGTTTCTTCCAGGCTAGTCCTTCTCCCTCCTTTGTCTTATATACTTGCTTGAAGATAAAAACACACCTAGAGTTTCCTAAAGAACAGAGACCTTCCTAAAGAACAGAGTCTCCTTCCCAATGGGACAGTTGGTTTAGGGCTTTGCTATCAGGGAGTAGATATTAGTATCCCTTTTGATATCTGATTGAGTCAATTCACAACCATTTCATTTTTCTCTATAACCGGGAGCCCTATTATCCTATTATCTACAGAAGTGAATTATAGAAACAACCTTTTAGTGAATTTGGAATTTATGCTATTTTATTTGGTTATATCCCACATACAGCATCTAAAGCTTTTGATCAGTGGACTAGAGGCAGGAATAGTTCAAAGCCATAGTAAAATGTAAATTTGGAGGCAAAAAATCTAAAAAGTTTTTTATATTTGTATTCTCTCATGTAACCTTACTTCTCATGGCAGGAGTTTTTTACAAAGGTGTGCTACTTAAACTGATACCCTGAATTTAAATCTTCCATCTTAAGATTATTCAGTAGTTTAGACACTATAAGGAGCAGATATATATGTATATATCAGAAAGCTAGCTCATATCTTTAAAAGCAACCTCCATATATTTGTAGAGGTCCAAAATTATAAGAATTTCCTAATAACTATTAGACAAATTGGTGTAAGAAAAACAAAATCCCTGCACTGAATTTCAAAAATAACACACAAGAACAGAAAAAGGTACAGCAGAAGGTCCAATAATTATTCAATTAAAAAAGATCTGTGTGCATTCAATGACTAAGCTAAGTACAAGTCCAAAGCAGGGCAGGGTAGTCAAACCCCTGGTGGAGTGTTTCCAATACAGGGCTCGGTGGCTCTCAGAACCTGTGGTCTTTGCTAATGAGCAACTCACATTAATCCAAGACATGAATGCCGGAGGCTCCTTGTCACATTAACCAACACAAGCATGTTCAATGTATGGTAAGAAAAGGCCTAGCAGATGTGTGTAACCTATAACCGGCTACATGAATCCCATGATAGGTACAAATGCAGCCAAACACATTTGTAATTACAGCATCAGGTCTCAAGGTCAAATTGTTAGGTTCCCCGATAGAGCAATGTCTCAAGAAGAAACAGATGGAGAGACTGGCAGATAATTTTAAGAAAGACTGACCAACTTTTCAGTCTCAAAAAGGCAAAGGAAATTATTATTATTACAGAGACTAGTCATTTTCCAAACTAAACTTCCTGTCTCCTCAGAGATGATAGGAAGAAATCAAGGTTATAATACTGCACCCCTCAAAACAGAAATTGCTGTTTACCTTTGGATAGTAAGTTGAGGGTACAGTTACCCACAGCCAAAAGCGGATTCAGATCTGAGTCCAGATGTCTGCTCACGATGTGGCCCCCTAGAGACTTTTAAGAACAGTTACTTTCACTTGTTACATAGTTACAAAGCATACCTACTAAGATAAGGTTTTTAAGTCCTGCTTTAGAAAGTGGTTCTCTTCATTTCTTTTAAAGAGCAGAAAGGAGTCACCCAAGACATGAATGCCTGATGAATCCCCATCAAATACATACAGCCATGTTCCTGATCTGGGAGCCAGCCAGAGTTCTCAGGTGCTTCAGGAGAGCGCGGTGTGTCTGCGTCTTCTCTTCTGGAAGCTTCCGGACCACATCAGCCAGAAAGTCCTTCACCTGATCCAGGCTAAGGCCAGCACCCAGGGTCAGCCCTGAAGTAAAGCCTCTTGTGAGTAAATCACGTGATCACCGATGGCCTCAAAATGTTAGACCAAAGCTACAGGCGTGGATTCTTTATACTAGAGGCATGCGTGTTGTGCCTATCAGCGCCAGGGGTGACACAGTGCCGACTGTGCTGACAAATAACCATTGTGGAGAGACTGGCGGTGATGGAGGGGGTTGTGGCGATGGCGGTGATGTGGGGTGGGGTTAATGGTGGAGTTGGGGTGGAGATTGTGAAGGCTGGATTCCTGGAATACTGAATCTATCACATTTCGCTGAGAGCTTAAAAAAAAAAAATCTCCACGGATTAAAAGCAAACCATGAGATATTAATAGGATCATCTCATGGTCATAAAACTGAGCTCCAGTTCAGTCACCTTCCCAAGATCTTAGAGATGCCATATGCCATAGCCGAGAATTGGATTTCAGAGCTTTATTCCAAACCCACACCACGGCGACTGCTGCTTCTCACTGTCATTAGAACAATTTCCTTCACAGGAAGGAAAGGGCCGCACTATAGTTGCTGAGTGCACACTCCCCCCCCCCCCTTCCCCTCTGCTGTGCTCTGGAGGGCAGCGAGCCTGCTCAGGCATCCTCAACTATTTTGCTCTGCACTCACACCACAGACTCTCCCTTGAACAGTCTCCCTGGTCCTGCAGATATGAAAGTTTCTCGGTGAAAAACTGACTTCTCAGTCAGTATCTAATGGAACTTTGGAGAATTCTTCCTGGGCTCCCCTCAGACCTTCACCATTCTGTCTGAAGAGAAGCTGTGACTTGTGACTAGATGGGTGCATTTTCATAGGAAAAGGAGATCTAGGAACTCACCATCCCAGGCCTGGCTTATGACACCCAGCTCTTCAATTCTATCAGGAGAAATGATGATGGGGTGGAAGACATCTTTAAACTTTACTTCAGGCCCTAAGGGATTGTGGGAGAGACAGGAGATTAGAACAAAAGGATATTAATAACTCTCTTTACTTTGAATTATGTTTGAACCCATGCCTTTGCACATATGAAAGTTGTTTTCCTCTTATTGGTCTGTTTATTGCAAACCGCAAGCAGAGATAGTGCCTGGATTAAATTTAGGGAGCCTTTGGCATGGTTAGCTCTAAAATGTGTGCACTATGACACACTCAGATTTCGCTTGGAGAAGACCCTGGAGACCCTGCGAAGAGATGGGCAGCCATGCCAGGCCTATGTGGAAAGGTGAAGGCCCCAAAACTGCTGTTTATATGAAATATGCCATAGCCACCAAGAAGCCATCCAGAGAGTAAAGGCAGAGCAGTTTCAGGATGAGAGCCAGTGTGGTACCCAGAGGGAAAACCAGGATACCTGCACCCTGATGCTGGCTATCCATGGGACCAGCAAGCCTGCCCCTGCTCCAGTGAGGCATAGGGCATCCCTGATGCTGGCTATCCATGGGGCCAGCAAGCCTACCAGTGAGGCACAGGGCAGGCAGCTACCTAAATGTTGTAACATTTCTTGAACAATACTGGGTTTTCTGGCAATTTTCCAGACATCAAAGTTAAGTGTTGAACTCGCTCCCTCATAAAACACCCCAAGAAGAATTCACATACCTACAGAGGTGTACCCCACAACAATGGGGGCCTGGGGATACTTGAATTTAGCTTCCACAAGTTCTTTCAAGGTCATGGGGGAAATCCATGTCACTCTATCACCATAAAATACTCTGGTCTTTGGTGGCTGTTTCTCGGCTATTCTCTATTGAAAAACAACAGGGATTTGAGAGAGCTTGTGACAAAATTCTCGTCTGTTTTCACTTTAGAGAAAGGAAATCTCCTAAAAGCTAAATTTTGTGAGCTAAAATGGAGCTCTCCCAGGAGTCAGAATTCAGGCCTTAAGGTCTGACAGAGTTCACACATGGGAACGGCACCCGTTGGCTCTGATCTCTCTCAGAAACTCATTCTGTCGTTTGCTAACACAGCAACATGCTCAATTTTGCCCAATTGTCAGAAAAATGAACTTCTGCAGAAGTGGGGTGAGAAAACAAGCTGCTATTGACGGGCATTGATTGCATGTCTGTGACTTACCAGACATCAGTAGCTGTGTGTGACGTCCTGCCACCCCTCGGGGTGGCTCCACCCTCCACCTCTTCCTCTGCCCACACATTCTGTACTCTGAGGACGGCAAATGGCTGGCTGGTGCCTATTTGCCCATTAGTTTTTTTCCTTTATAATACTTTATTAATTCTTTGAGAATCTTATATATGAATATAATACACTGTTAATAAATTCCTCCCCTAATTCCTCCTAGATTCATCTTCCACCCTCTCACCCCCTCTTCTCCATGCAATGTCATTTTCTCCTTTTTTTTTCTTTCCAAAACCTACTGAGTACAATGTGTGCTGTCCATATCCACATGGACGTGGAGCCATCCCACTGGATCATGGTCAACCTAGGTCATACCCTTGAAGAGGTTGACCGTCTGTCCCTTCTCCACAGCCTTTAACTATTGACAGTGTGTGAGCCCAGGGTGGGTCATGAGCCTCTCAGCTCTTCATGCTAGATGTTGACTGTTTTTTTTTTTCTTGTGCAAACAATGACTTCATGAATGCAGTGGTTCTGTCGTGTCCAGAAGAGACTCTTTCCACCCCCTTTCTCTATGGTCCCTGAGTCTTGGGTGGGGGTGGGGGGAGTAAGTACGATACAGAGGTCCCATTCATGCTGAGCGCTCTGCAGATAATTATTGTCCACACTTTGGCAAGCTGTGGCTATCTGCTTTAACCGCACTCCCCTGCACAGTGTCTCTGAGGAGATCTGAGAGCTGCACCGTGGAGCTTTTGAAAAGGCCCCTCCTGACATTTCACCACGATTTCCTCTAGGTAAGCAACTGTCTTCCTTACCATTAGCTCTGGAGGAAATATCAGCTCTTGGGTTGGGTCCAGTGGCAGAAATTCCTCTTCTGAGAACAGTTCTGGACTTGTCTTTAAAAAAAGAGAAAATGACAGAAGTTATCATAGTACCTCTTATTCTCAGAAGAGATCTCGGTCACAACCACTGTGGGTACCCCAAACCACAGACAGTTTTTTACACACACTACATTTTTTTTTAAATCATTCTTACTGTAAATCTTCGCAACATACTCTAGTACTAAGCATGCCTTACCCCTCTCTTTTCACTTTTACAAAAGGACTCTACAATTACTCATTGGCATATCTGAATTACCAACATCACTTGCCTTGTGCTTTGGGAGTCATTCATTATTAAGTAAAATAACGACTCTTTGAACACAGCACTGCATTACTGTGCTAGTCAGTCTGATAGCCATGACAACTACTTATCAACAGATAATGTATGCCCTGTGGATACACCGGACAAAAGAGTGGCTCCCATTCCAAGTGAGGCATAGGAGAGAATAGTGGGAGTCCGTTACACTATTCACAATGGCCTGCAATTTGAAACATAAACAATTTCTGGAATTTTCCACATAATACTTTCAGAATATGGCTGAGCACAAGTAACTCGGATCACAGGGAGGGGAAACAGGCGACAAGGGCGACTACTGTACTACTGTCAAGCACCTCTGCCTTAAATGTTCTGTAGGCTGAGATTGGAAGAAGATGGCCAGACAACCCACGTATGATGCCACATGCCTATAACCATAGACCCTGGGAAACAGAGGCAGGCATGTCGAGAATTAAAGGCCAGTCTTAGTTAGTGGACAAATTTGAGGACAGAGTGGCCTTCACATGACCTGACTTCCCCACAAAAGAAGACCGACAAAAAGGAGCTGACCAGTCCTGATCCTGGTTCCCAGTCAAGGACTCTCCTGTAGACCTGACATCTAATAACTTCGCAGGTGTCAGTGGGCCTCTGAACTCCGCAGCTCCCTACACACTCTCCATTGAGTTTGGAGACAGGGGAGGGGACAGGAGAGAGCAACCAAACATTGAGGACTTAAGGGAGAGTCTCCCTGTCCTTGGTCTTCCATCTCTGTCTCCGCTTTGCTTCTGGTGGTTGAAAATGACAAAGTTGGTGGGACTGATTTATAAAGTAGAGTCTTTTGTTTTCAATTGGTGTAATAACTTCATCTGTTTGTGGGGCAGAACGGCACTGCACTATATGCACAGGACGAGATCACATTATTTCTTAGCATCTAGCATCTCATACAGAATTGTTTCTGTGTGTTGAGAAGGATTCTACTAGTTATTCTGAAATAGTCAACTAACCGTCAAACACAATTACTCCACAGTGCAACACAGAGCAAAGAGAAGCCACGCCTCCCATCTAACTATGCCCCAGGCCTGTCAACCCTCTTTCCTCCATTCCCCATTCTGCTGCAGGCTGAATTTTTAGGATGTAAGGAGACAGTGAACATGAGCAGGGGGACATGTTGACACAGTCAAATCCATCAACCTGGGCAGCCACTGATTCTTCTGCAGGTGACATCAGCCACCCCGCGTCTTGAACAACTTTATAACAACCTCACGGTGCACTGACCTCGTCTCCTCCCTGGAATCCTGCCAACCCATTTATTCCTTGATCCAAGCAGCACACCCCATTTTCTTGACTTTGACAGCAGCCAGAGGCCTAATGGGGGAAAACACACACATACACAAAACAAGTCAGTCAGAATTCCACGGGGGATTCTCTTGTTGACTGGGTGCCTACAGTCGAAGTTGTAGGAGCAGTGTTGGGAGGTGGCATAAAAGAAAGCCACTTATTCATATTTCAGCATATCCAAGCTAACTCTATTGAAAAACTAAGTTTGCAAGAAAGTCTGAACACTAGTTTAATGACGTTTATAAAGGTCTTAAGACACAACCCTGCCATGTAGCAATGAGCATTAAGCATCACTATTATTAATACTAACAATACTTTAAAATACCACTAATAATAGTAACAAGAGTTGGTATCTTACTCTGGTCTTATTTATGAGATATTACTTCCATAGTTCATCTTGCAGAAATGATCTTCTGGTGGCGGGGGGAGGGCCACCCATGGCTAAGTGGGTTTTAAATGACACAGGGGAGCCATAAATCATACGGTGATTTAAAACCAAAGAAAAAGAAAGCAATGTCTTTCATAGGTTTTTGTGTATTAGTTTTATTAATATTAATGATTGAGTGTCTACTAATTAGTAGGTGGTGAGGTGGTGACTGTGCCCCGGGGAAGGACAGCCTCCACTATCAAGCAGCCATTCCAGTAAAAACATGGAATGGCTCAGGGACAACTGTGCCACACTGTGAGCTGTGTGTCACACTGTGTCATGCACATACACATATCGCGTTCACAGATATGTAGCATGACCCAGGCAGGGTCTCTAACTTAGGCAAACAGATTGGGAGCAGCTTCATGTTCACAGATATGTAGCATGACCCAGGCAGGGTCCCTAACTTAGGCAAACAGATTGGGAGCAGCTTCTTGGAAGGGATGACTTGTGGCCAAGGTCAAACTGCTCAGATGCTCCCAACTTGACTCTCCAGGCAATGAGGGTAAGTAAGCCTCCTGCCCAAGAATGCCACACGGGAACTGTAGACCTTGTGCTAAAGAAATGGCCCTGCATTAGCAGAAACGACTGTGGCCATAAGCATACTGGGCACTCCTACTCTGTTTTATTGGGGGGTGGGGAATACATTCGACCATGTATTTCTCTCTACTTACTTTACAGAAAGTCTTGCAAGCATCAATTATGGGCCTGTATCCAGTGCAGCGGCACAGATTTCCTGAAAAGGCAGAACTGGCTTGGTTATTACTCAAGTACCCCAGGCAGAGGCATGAAATGCCAGGTGAATGACACCACAAAGCACACCCATCTTAGAAGAAAGCTTTATTTGATGGCTCCATTTTGAAATCTTGTGTCTGAGATTTCATTTTTGCATCAGCATCCTGGAATCTTTAGTCAAGAGTCCTGAAGTGTATTTTAATATCTCATACATCTGTATTTACTCTCTGTAAACACATTTTATACCCGCTTCTTGTGACAGATGACCAAATGACACAATAATTTTAAAAGACAAAAATTTGTTCTGTAGTTACAATCAAGAAGCAAACTTAAAACAACAGCCACCTTAATGAGATGTTACTGACATAAAAATCCATATTTGTCTAATCAATTGATCAGCGATTGGTATCTGCAGAGATAAGTGTGCATGTGGGGAATCCATCCCCACAATCATTACCCTGAGCTTACCCACCACCCTAGGTTTCCTCATGCCATCTATTTATTTAATCATTCACCAGAAAGAAAGGATTTTACAAAAAGTCTACCGTCTCTGGGACTGTTTATAATATATAATACAGTACTGGTAGCTGTGGAAACCAAGTTGAGTTTATTGGACTTATTCATTTTGCATGACAAGCTTTGTAACTTCTGATCTATAATTCCTCATTTTCTCCTTCTCCTACTCAAGACAATCACTACCACATCACAAGTCTATTCCCTGCTTCTCCAAACTGGACTCCTTCAGGTTCCATGAGTAAGCAGGATGGTACAATGTTCGCTCTCCTGAGACTGACTTGGTTCAGCTAGCTCAATGTGCTATGGTCCATGCGTGTTGCTACAAGGATAAGGGCCAATGATTCGCTGAAGAGTGATACCTGGGACTCAAATAGTATGTAAATGCAAAGAGTGTTTTATTCTGCAAAAGTCCAGCATGCTGTGGTCTCCCATTACCAAGATAGAGAGACACCCAAGTGAGCTTGCAGGCCTGTCTAAAGCATATTTAGGGAATTCTGGGGTAGGTGACCTCTATGTTAATCTGTTGTGTCCATCTCTACAGACATTCCATTACTGGGGTGTGGGGGCTATAAACTTGCTGAGGAAGTCTGGAAACTGCTGTTGACTCACTGCCCTTGCTTCAGGCCAGACATCTGGGACATTCCGTTACCTGGACGGGAAGGCTGGAGCCTGGGGGTTCTTTCTATTAGTAATTGACTTGCCCAGTTTTTAAGCCTAGTCCCCTTAACTGCCAATCTGAAGTCTGTCATGGAATCAGCCCCACCTTCTCAAAAGTGGCAGGATTTTTCTCCCCTCCCCACTTTTTAAGAAAGATTCCCCTCCTTATCAATACTTACTGCGGCAGCTATCAGTTTTTAACAGAGGCAGAGCAAAAGAAATAAGGAGAGACAGAGAGGGAAGTTTCAATCGATAGAACAAAGTCACTCTGGAACAGCAAAGAAAAGGTAAGTAGTTTCTGAACTTGGGAGGCAACTAAGCACAGCACTACTTATCACAAATGTTTTGGTCAGTGCTTCTCTCACAGTGGTTCTGTACTCTTACTCCACCCTCAATATAAGGTCATACTTCATTTGTGTGTGTGATCTATATGTGTGTTCCTGCTGGTCTGTGTATAAGTTTGTGAGTACATGAGCAGACCAGAAGTGGACAGTGAGTGTCTTGCTCAATTGCTCTCCACATTATTTTTGAGACAGGGTCTCTCACTGAACCTGGCATTTATCAATTCTACCAGGCAGTCTGCTCAATGAGTTTGTTGATCCTCTTCTGTCTGTTTCATGCTCCTCCAACCAGCACAGCGGTTATACACCATCACTCCCAGACTCTTACACAGGTGGTAGGAATCAAAACTCAGGTCCTCACCATAAACTTTACTGTAAGTCATCCCCCAGTCCCTGAGGTCTTATCTTAGAAACAACACAAGACCCAGTCTCTAGTGATTGGTTCCCCCCCCCCAAACTTCATTATTTATATATTTCTCATGCATGTCTAAAGCATCCTAAAATTTGAGAATCCTTTGTCAGTGTTTAACATAAAGCAACAATGTGACCTCTGGGAAATCAAGCAGGACCCAGTTTACGTGCTATGTCACTCCTTTGTACCTGTGTTTCCTCTGAGAGCCATGGAAGCATTTCATAGAGGGAGTAAACATGAGAGCTTTAGACTCGTGTCTTCGGGGCAGAAAGAAAAGAGGTAAGAGACAAAGACAAATAGAGCCAGGGGAACATTTTTGAGTTTAAGAAACTTCTAATGCTTAAAACTTGTTCAGAGTCTTATTGATGGACACGTTCACACACACACACACACACACACAGAGAGAGAGAGAGAGAGAGAGAGAGAGAGAGAGAGAGAGAGAGAGAGAGAGAGAGAGAGAGAGAGAG
>JADRCD010210479.1:0-14259 GCA_019843815.1 Montemys delectorum
AAAAAAAAAAAAAACGGTCAACGAGAAAAAAACAATTCGGATGGAGGAGAAAATAAAACACAACACAAAAATCAAAGCCACCTGGAGAGAAAGAGAGTGTCCTGTTAGAGTGGGATTGAGTGGGCAAGGGATTCCAACCACCACACACACACACACACACACACACACACACACATACACACACGCACACACACACACCACACATACACACACGCACACACACACACCACACATACACAAATACCACACACATGCACGCGCGCACACGCACACATCATACACCATGCACATATACACATGCACGCATACACTCGTGCGCACACACACACACACACACACACACACACACACACCAGGGGTCTGCAGGACCTCAGGGGACAGTGGGTACCTGGGCCTTAAAGGAAACTTCCACACTGGGGCTTAGAAAAGCTCCTCTACAGCCCTAACTCTCCCAGCTGCCCATTCCAGCCACACATGGAGAGAGCAGGTTCCAAAAGAAAACCTGCTTGTTTCTGGGGAACCAAGGAAGCTGGAAGAAGTAAACTGAGTCTATGGAAACCCTGGAGCAAAAGATGGTGTGATTCTTTCAGAATCTGGGAATCTAGAAACTGTGCCTTTGGATAGCCAAGACTGCTGGGCAGGAGGCCAAGCACTCTGAAAGAGCCAAACCCTTCATGCCTAAATGACCCTAACGGGTCCCCTTTCCCTGGCCAGGCCTTTGCTGAGGACAATTTAGCCCAGTGAGCAAGCCCCAGCAACCCTAATCCGAGTCATTCCAGAATGAACCACACCAGGACCCCAGGCCCCAGAGAGGCTAACACCACCAGACCAGCAACAGATCTGACTCCCCTGGACTCCCTGAGATGACCAACTAGCCTTACCATACCCCTGCTCCCTGCCTGACCACAGCCGACCTCCCTGCTGTGGGGTCTGGCCAAAAGGCTTGGGGAGGAACGGTCTGCTGTCAGGAAAACCATCCCAGCTCCTGTGGCATGAGATGCTAGACCTTAGGATGGAAACTGAAGCCACTGTGGAGACTAAAGAGCTGCAAGTATCTCTGGGGCACAGAGAGGACCAGGATAGCCAGTGCCCGGGAGGCGGTGAGGAGGCTGAGGAGGCTGGGAAGGGCTTGGGCCCTGGGGAAGACAGCCACACGGCTCCTGGCAGCTTCCTCTCCGTCTCCATTGGTGTCTTGTTCCTTTATCTCACCTCTAGGTTGGAGGCTAGCTTGAGAGAGGAGGCCACAGCAACTGGGGCAGCATCTGGACAACATAGTTCTCAGACACGGGGTTTATTCAAAGCACTGGGAGGGCCTCCAGCTTTTAGGCTGTCTTTTTACTCCTTGCTTCACATAGTCCCTACCCTGCCACTCTCTCTTAGCCTACAAAATTCCAGCACCTCC
This sequence comes from Montemys delectorum, assembly GCA_019843815.1. Lineage (NCBI taxonomy): Eukaryota > Metazoa > Chordata > Mammalia > Rodentia > Muridae > Montemys > Montemys delectorum. Next base: position 1,403 of record JADRCD010210479.1, read on the forward strand.
TTCTAAAACTCAGGCCCCAGGCCCTGAACCCTCCTCCCACTCTGCCTGTCAGCAGCAGCCTTGCCCTGAGGCCCTACTCTTAGAAATCCAGGCTTCTGTTGCCCTCAGTCCAGTGTCCGTGGGCCTATGGATTCAGTTTCTTGTCCTCTGCCCCACCACCACCTACAGACCTTTAGGCCTGACTCCTGCTGGGGGAAGCCACACAGCTACCCTCAAGACCCTTCCGCTGCCCAGCTCTCTGCCAGCCTCATTAGCATGCGGCACTCTCCTTCTGTCACCAAGGCAACCAGCTGCTCAGCTCCCTCAGGCGTGACAGCACCAGCCATCTTGGTGAGGGGAGACCCATTCCCTTCCTGTCTACTCCTGGCTCATCCTCAGATGACCAGATGACGGAGAGATCCCTCCTTACACCCTGTCTCCTCTCTCATCCCAATTATAGCTTGCTCTTTGTACCCTGGCCCCAGTACCCCTGGGGTGCTCTCTCCCCCACCTGTGGCATCTTGCCCCTCCTTCCACTCCTCTTACAGACTGGCAGTTATGGATGGCAATGCCAAAGGCCCTCCCTCGGGTATTCTATTTGGCTAATCTGGGTCTCCTCTCCCTGCTCTGAAGAGATTAAGGAAAACGAGGAGGTGCTGAGGGCACTGCACAGCGGGGTACCTGGGTTCCTGGAGGAAGACAGGCCTTAGGCCCAGCATCCCAGTATGAAAGGACAGAGAAGGGGAGACACAAGGGACCCCCAAGGAATCTGAAGAGGGACCTCAGGGAGGTTCAGCTGAGCCTGTGTCCTCACTTGCAGTCTCACCCCTGACTTGAACCCCGACCCCAGGATGACAGCCATGGAAAGAAAAAGAGGACAAAATTAAGAGACACAGACAGACATGCACAGGGACACACAGAAGGATCACATTCCTACCTATGTACACACGCACGCACGCAGCACATCCCATATATACCCTGCACTATTGCTGATGTTCAGGCCCACATCCACACCAGCAGGTTATCAGGATACCCACACAGAGCTCATTCCCTTGTCTCTAAAGCTGTCCTTCCCTTGATCTTCTCACCCCCTTCTTCTCCCTGCTCCAAGCTCCTTCTCCTCAGCCTCTGCCCTTCCCTCTCAGCCAGGCCTTCCCCCGCTATGCTCCTCTCCTTTCTCCTCTCTCCCCCCCCCACTCTCTCCCCTCCACCCCCATCTTTTTTTTTAATCCACCACTTGCTCCTCTCCCTGTCTCTGTGTTCCCTCCTCCTTCCTCCCAAACCTCTCCTCTCCCCTGCTTTTTTTCTCTCTCTCCCTCCATCCATCTCTCCCTTTGTTCCAGAGGAGACATCAAGAGCAAGTTAAAGTCACTAAATCTTATCTCCAATCCTCAGAAGGCTGTGTCCACCCAGATACACAGGCTCTCTCCTTCTCTCATACAGACCTAGGTAAACAGTGACACACAGAGATGCAAACACAGCTGCAGGCACACAAAACTCTGGTGGCTCCTCCAGAGACACATGGACACACGCCACTCCATGGACAAAACAATAAGCTGGTACCCAGCACTCCTACACAGACAGCCAGGCCACGCGAATACGTGCATGCACAAACACACAGATGCAGACACAGGGGCTGGCCTGCTGAGGCCAGGGCACCCGAGGAGACCCAAAGAGAAGAAACACAGACAAGGTAAGCTGAGGATACCATGAGGAAAACTGGTTCTACTCATACCCAGACCTACAGCCCTCACTGCCTGCCCTTCCCAGGATTCACGAATCCTTGGTGTCCCTGTGCTCTTCTAAGTGCATCCTACCCACTACCTGCCCGGGACAGGGGACCGAGGAGCAGGATGATAACCAGGATATGGCTTTCCCTCATAATCACTTAGCCAACTTCACTGTCATGACCTGTAAGATCGACCGTAATCCAGCCTCCAAGTGTAGGCCGCCCTGGCCTCAATCTTAGTCCACCCCAAAGAAGGAAAAGAAACAGAGGGGAAAGCAAACGTAGAGAGGAAATTTCTAAGGACGACAGAATCCAGAGCATCTGGGGAAGGACAGGGACAGAGATAGGTCCACAGACAGAGCCCTGAAGAAAGAGAGGCAAAGACAATGACGAGAGAGAGAGAGAGAGAGAGAGAGAGAGAGAGAGAGAGAGAGAGAGCCGACAGAGATCCGAGAGAAGCCCACTGCCGCAACCCTTGCCATGGGCTGGGTTGAACAAAGAAACTGACCTCTTTCTCAAGCCACGGGCATCTTTAGCAGAGTAGAAGATCTGGCCCTGCCCACACTCCCCAACCACGGGACAGACCCACCCTGCCTGTACTCTAGACCTCACTCCCACTGACCTTCAGCAGCACGAATTCTCTACAGCACAGGCTGCAGGCCCGCAGCCAACCCTGCCACCCCCTACTCTCTTTACATGGCCACCATACATTTCCTAAACTGGGCCAAACCGTGTCTACCTACTCACTTCTGGGCGCTTCCAACAGTACCAGCTCTGCTCCTTCCCCCCCTCCCCGCCCCCCGCCCCCACTCATCATCTCTTCCCAGACAGCCTCTTCCCTTCGCTGTAGGGCAGAAGGCTGGGAGCAGTGAAGGCTAAGGAGGGCCTGCCCTCTACCCAGCAGCTTCCCCAGTCAATGAGCAAAGGCCCAGGAAGAGGCACTCCAATGGAGAAGGCCCCAGACTTCCTTCCCCCTGGGCACCCCGCAAACACGAGCAGGCAGGGAGCTGTTGCATGGCCAACAACACCCCTTCAAATGGACCCCACGGGGAAATACGCACTACCCTAAGGATCAAGGAGGCTCCACTCACCTTCCATGGGGTGTTCCTCTAAAGTCAGCCAAGTTCAGAGAAGGGAGCAGGGAGAGAAGAGAAAGCAGACCTGTTAGCAAATGTGCTTTAAGGGCCAAGGGGTTCCAGGTCCCCAAGCCCACCAAGGCCCTGGCATGAATAACCCAAACTAGAAGCCCCAAATTTCAGGGAACAGCTTTGCCTTGGATTGGGCAGTGACCACACTGTCCCCTGAGTGAGTCCTCCCGAATCAGCAAGTACAGGAAGACTGGGAGGAACCTCTACATTTTGCACCAGATCCTATTATACTAGGAAATTGAGGCCCAGAGCAGAGACATGGCAACCCAAGATCACAGGGAGACAGGAAGCAGGCTGAAGCAGGGCAATGAGCAGCCAGCCGCCAGCCGCCAGCCGGGTTTCCCTACTCCCTGAGGCAGGCTCCTCTCTTGCATTCATTCCACTGTAGCTCAGAGACAGATGGGGACATGCTCACACCAGAGACTGTCTTACTGAGCTCGCCGAGACACACTCACGCTCAGTGACACACTGACACACATAAGCATTGAACGACCCACTCTTGCATTTAGCTCTCATACAAATCACACTTACAGTGTTCCAGTCAAGGATCTGAGCATCCTATAGCCCACTGCCCACCCAGGGGAAAAAAGGCATCTGCATCGAGTCAGAACGTAGTTCTGTGGCATGAGCTAGGCCCTAGGTCTGATCCAAGAAAACCCTTGAATCAGATTCTGCCCCAAACTACCCAACTAAGTCACTCAACCTCTCTGTACCCCAACAACACAGATGAGAGGGTGAACTGGCCCTGGCTCTGCCTCTATGAGCAGGGGGAATGTCTTCATTCTGCTTGGCTTTTTTATTTGTTTTCATTTTTTGAGAGTGTTTCACAGTCTTATTCTCTATCCAAGCTGACCTGGAACTAATTCTGAGGTCTTGAGCCTCTAACTAAAGGCTAGCCTCCTGCCTCCGTAGTGCTGGGATTACAGGCATGCACTACTACACTCAGCTCTTTTTTTTTTTTTTTTTTTGGGTTTGGTTTTTTTTTTGTTGTTTTGTTTTGTTTTGTTTTGGTTTTTTTGGTTTTTCGAGACAGGGTTTCTCTGTATAGCCCTGGCTGTCCTGGAACTCACTCTGTAGACCAGGCTGGCCTCAAACTCAGAAATCCACCTGCCTCTGCCTCCCAAGTGCTGGGACTAAAGGTGTGAGCCACCACTGCCCGGCTACACTCAGCTTTAAGCACTGCTGGGGACTAAATTCAAAGCTTTGTGTATGCTAAACACGTATTCTACCAATTGAGCTGCATCCTCAAACTCCACATTGTGTTTGCTTATTTATTTGTTTGTTTGCTTGTTTGTTTGTTTCAAAATACTGAGTAGGTCAGGTTGGCCTCAAACTCATTATGTAGCCAAGGTTGACCCTAATGTCTTAATCCTTCTACTTCCACCTCCCAAATCAGCTAAAATGTCCTCTACGTGGTTGGATGAGGCAAAGTGTCTCCAGGTGGATGGTTCAGTCAAAATCAAAGGACCACACTGAGGACTTCTAGATTGTGCCACACCCTATGGGCCATCTGCCTCACCTAATTAGGGCATGGCCTGGACCTTGGGGCACACCTAATGGGTAGAGAGAGAAGGTGGGTGTGAGCAGTCCCTTCAGCTAAGCCACAGAGGCTTTGCTCTGGCCTGCTTTGTAAGAGGGCCAAGGCGCTCCCAGCTTTAATCATGTCACCTATCCACTGACTGAGAGGATGTCAGATGGAGCCAAAGGCAGAAGAGAGAAACTCCACAACCTACAAGCACACAAACACTCAAGGAAAGACACGTCTGCAGATCCCGAGATAGAGGTGAATTCACACACTTGCACACACGCTCTCTTCTCCCTCCTGTGAGCACATTCTGTGGGATTTGTTCTTGGAGAGGGACATTATACTGCAAAACCAAATACATTATTTATCGTACGTCATCCCACACTGTGACACACATGCGGAGACCGAGTGCAAGCTCCAACACCTGCACAACAGCCTAACGGCATTCCTGATGCACCCACCCCTGCCCCCACACACCCCCAGTGAACACAGCCGTCATGCCACCTACCCATCTCTTTGTCCACCCACAAGCTTCCATGTTACAAATACACGCCACCATACACCACGGAGAGGCTCTGGCCTGACGGGTACACAGCCAGTGTTGTATAGGACCACGATTCTACTAAAGCAACTGAGCCTCATCACAACTCTGAGGGAGTTGTCCAGTTGAAGTGACCCCTGGGTACTCTGAGAACGGCCGAGCTGGAACTCTTGGGTCCTAGCATGTTAAGGCCCTAGCCAGTCCCAAGCCGCCACCACCTGTACAAATGAATCACTTTGATTTCAAGATAGTTCCATATAGCAGATAGTTCAAAAAGTATTTCCAGGCTGGAAAGATCGTGATTAAGAAAGCTCCCTGCTCTTCCAGCGGACCCTAGGTGGGTTTCCAGAGCCTACTTGAGCAGTTCACCATCACCTGTTACTCCAGCTGCGAAGGGGTCAGATGCCTCTGGCCTCCCGCACGCATGTGCACAGACCTGTATGTACACAGACACATATAGTGGCACATAATATAATTTTACCGGGTTGGGGAGATGAACAAGTGGCTAGGAGTGCTTACAGAAGAGTCGGGTTTGGCTCCCAGCATCCCCATGGTGGTGGCTCACAACCACCTATAAGCTCCAGTTCCAAGGGGTCTGATGGTCTTCTCTGACCTCTGCCGACACTGCACCATGTGGTACAAACACCTGTCCTCGGGGACATGCCCATACACTTATAAAATAAGTATTCATTTAAAAGAATAATTTAAAGTATGCTCAGAAACGTGAAGCCAGCAAGCTCCCGAGACGGTAGACTTCTTTCCTTCATCTGCTCTGTGTTGTCTGACTCCCTTTCCTGTCATCCCAGGCACCCCCAGCTCTCCTCCCTGTCCCTTAGCCATATCGTCTTCTCCTTGCTCTCCTCACCCATAGCTCACCTTGATGCCTTGGGGCAAAGGCCTTGTTTCTAATCTACAATTTGTGATATCTAAAAAGTGTCTCAAGACGCCGTCTAACCTAGGGCCAGGCGCACGACCTGGTGGGCCTGGTGACTACTCATCTGTCACATTCCACATCAGCTTGGCTGCAAGCCTTGTGTGCTCAATGGTATGTTCCCTCCTCTCTCCGGGGAGGAGACACATCTGGACCACTCTCCACAGCCATCCCGTTACCCACTCGCCAAGCAGAGCCACCACACCCATTCCTCTCAGAGGATTCTTGCCTTTAACCTGTCTGAGACGGCTTCAGAACCCTCCCCCTCAAGCCCTCTCCTGTCTTTTTGTTTGTTTGGTTGGTTTTTCGAGACAGGGTTTCTCTGTGTAGCTGTCCTGGAACTCACTCTGTAGACCAGGCTGGCCTCGAATCCACCTACCTCTGCCTCCCAAGTGCTGGGAATAAAGGCATGCGCCACCACCGCCCGGCCCTCTACCATCTTGATTGGGCCAGACACCCAGAAAACACTCCTCCCCCTTTTCATACTTGTGGGTTCCACCTTCTAAATTCCCCTACCCCGATTCAGTGCAGCCCAGCTAAGGCCCCCATCTGTCTGTGGGAGCTTAGACAGGCCTCTGAGCCCCTTCCTTCATTGAGTCTTGTCACCCTGAAGTTTATGTCCATATGCCTCCTAAGTGCCTTGGCACATCTCAAACCTACTGCAGTGCATATGGCTCCATGCTGGGCTTCACCAGGGAAGGTCTAGTCTTCTCAGGAAGTCCCCCCTCGAATCTGACCACACCCCTCTTCAGTCTCCTGCCTGCAGCAATCCAGGCTCCAGCCACACCCAGTCTCTTTCCATTCCCCTAATAGGCCATGTTCTATCTACTCTCCCCAAAATACACACACACACACACACACACACACACACACACACACACACACACGCACACAGCTGTCTGCGGAAGCCAATGTTTCCTCTTAAGACCCGTGTCAATACCTGTGCATTCTGAACACAGGAGAGCAGCAGTTACCTTCTTCCGGGCCAGCTCTGTGATACACATTGTCTTACCACTGCCCCTGTTAAAGCTACATGCAACTGTAATTTCAACTTGGCTTCCTGATGGGACTGCAAAACTGTACAAGACAAAACAATGTCTCATTCATCTCTCTACCTCCAGCTGCTTGCTCAGCTCCTGGCTTGTAAAGAGACATGGCTATGTTTGTTGAGTGAATAATATAATAACACTTCTTGTGTTCTGAGCACTAAAGTAGACCTGGATCCTGTTGTGTGCTGTTTCCTGTACCCGCCACTACTATTATAACCCTTGAATACAAATGACTACTCCTCTGTTAAGAATTGAAGAAACCAAGTATCCAAAAGCAGAAGCAGGGCTGGATACATGGCTCATGCCCACAACTGTGAGGACCAGAGGTCAGATCCCTAGGATCCATATAAAAGCCAGGTAAGCCTGGTGGCCCACCTATAAATCCCAGGAGGAAGTAGACATAGAATCCCCGGGGCAAAAGCTAGCCAGACTATTCAAAATGGCCAGCTCTCAGTGAAAGACCCTGCCTCTGTATATAAATAAGGTAGTCAACTGGGGAAGACACATAGGGTCAACATGCACACATAGGTGTACATATATATGTAACTATGAATATTATACACACACATACGGGAAAATGCAGAAGCAACTTGTCTAAGGTCACACTATTGGCAGCAATCAAATTTGAATCTAGAGAGCCAGCAAGATGGCTCAGTAGGTAAAGGTGCTTAACATATAAGCCTGACTAGCTGAGTCCCACCCCTGAAACTTACACATAGATGAGAGGGAGAACTAACTCCACAGTGATTGCTCTCTGCTCTCCATGAGCACCATAGCATACACACTTCCCCAACATACATCATATAGACATGCATGCACACATACACACACAATAATAATTATAAGTTTTGATAACATCTTAAAGTCTGGAGAGATGGCTCAGCAGGTAAAAGTGCTTACTTCTCTTCCAGAGACCTGAGTTCAGTTCCCAGAACCCTGTGGAGGCTCACAACTGTAACTCCAGTTCCAGGGGGCTTGATACCCTCTCCTAGCCTCTAAGGGTACCAGGTCTGCATGTGGTAAACAGACATCCGTGCAGGCAAAACACTCACACACATAAGATAAAATGAAATACATATTTTAAAGTTCTTTAAATCAATAACTGACTCAATCCAAGGCTGGGCGTGGTGGCACACGCCATTTGAGAGGCAGAGGCAGGCGGATATCTGTAAATTCAAGGCCAGCCTGATCTACAGGGTGAGTTCCTGTATATCCAGGGCTAAGTAGAGAGAGCCTGTCTCAAAAAAAAAAAAAAACTAACAAAACTTAATCTAAATCCCTCTAAGCTTTAGGCTCGTTGGAAGAACGCTTGCCTGACCTCAGTCTCCAATGCTACATAACAAGGTACCATGGTACATCCCAGAACTCAGAAGGTGGAGGCAGGAGGATCCGAAGTTCAAGGTGAGGCTCAACTACATATCTTATGTGAGCTTAGTCTAAACTACAAAACAAACCTGGATCCCATCTCCTACTTCTCCCAGCCTCACCCTGACCCTATATGAAATGGAGACATCTTGAGAGGTACTTTTTTTGTTTGTTTGTTTTGTTTTTTGTTTTTTTGTTTTTGGAGACAGGGTTTCTCTGTGTAGCCCTGGCTGTCCTGGAACTCACTCTGTAGACCAGGCTGGCCTCGAACTCAGAAATCCGCCTGCCTCTGCCTCCCAAGTGCTGGGATTAAAGGCGTGCGCCACCACCACCCCACCCCATCCCCCACGAGAGGGCTCAGAGCATGGCTTTCGTTGCTTACAACTCCCCTCCCCACTTTCCCACCTAAAAGTCAAAACCGCTAGAAGCTTCTGGAGTGCTAATCCACACTGTATTTTATTTACCACAAAACACAACCAATCTTGTGGCCTCACCATGCTGGAGACACCAATTCCCTCACACACTACACTCCCAGCAAGGAAGCACTCTTCCTCCCTCTGACTCAGTCATCCTTCAAGGTCTAGCCTAGGACCACCTCCTCCTCAAAGCCTCCTGGCTGCTGGAGTGAAGAACCACAGTAAACCTACTGATCTCCTGGAAGAGCGCAGAGAGCATTGGCTTCCATGGCTCGGCCAGCTTGCCAGGTTCACGCAGCCAGCAGGTAGTAGAACGGGGCCTCCAAGCTGCCAGCCCAAGCAACCGCCCTGTCTTTCCCTGAAAACACCCAGCTCAGCTCTGTACCACTCCCCAGAGAGGTCGTCCCTTCTGCCTGGCCTCTCTTCCATCCCTGGAAGCTGTCATTGTCACATTTCTGACCTAATCCCAACTTGCACATGCGTGGGTACTCGATGGCCTGGCAGAGAACAGAACTCAGAGCTCCAGCAGATTTGTTGTGGACATCAATGAAGGTGGGGAAAGTGGGGAGGGGAGTTGTAAGCAACGAAAGCCATGCTCTGAGCCCTCAGAAAAGGAGCCATGCAGGAAGGATCACCTCTAGGGGAGAAACCACTGCGAATCTGTCTGCAGTGACACCTGAGGGAACTCATGGCCTCCCTGAGTCCTCAGAGGGAGTGCTCCGGGAGGCAGAGAGTGATGCGATGTCCCGCTGAGACATTCTCAGCCTTGGTGAGTTTTGTGCTTCAATGTGATCACCTGGCTATCCAGGAGGAGTTCCTTCCCAAGAGCTCAGAACACAGGTTCTCCTGCTTCTGCACCTCATGGACACCACTCTAAGACAGCCTAGCAGGCCCACACACACACATGTGCCCTGCGTGTACCTGGCTTTGGGAAGCAGCTGCAGCCCCTGAAGTGGTTAATGGTTTCTGGAGAAATATTGCCCCTAAGAAGCTCCAACAACTATGGAGCCGGAGGGATGTGGCTGCTGTTGCAGAGATGCAGGTTCAGTTCCCGCATGATGGCTCACAACTGTCTGTAGCTCCCGTTCCAGGGAATCCAACACTCTCCTCTGGCCCCCTTGGATACTGCACCACGGGGTACACAGACATACATGCAGATGAAATACCCATACACAGCCTGACATGAAGGTGCAAGTGTTTGGTCCCAGGACTCTCTGTGAGTTCCAGACAAGCCAGGGCTACACAGAAAGATTTTGCCTCAAAAAAAAAAAAAAAAAAAAAAAAAAAAAAAAAAAAGAAGCATATTCTTCTAGCTGGGCTGCCTTGTCTGGCCACAGTGGAAGAGGAAGCCCGTACGTTTGCAGAGTCGGGAAGTATTAGAGTGGGGGGAATACACAAGAAGGACCCACCCAGTAAGAGGAGACGGGAGGAAAGAGGGGAGAGGGGAAGGAATGTAGGAGGGGGTGACAGGGAGGGGGCCAGTGAGTGGGATATAAAGTGAATAAGTAAAATAAAATAAAATTTAATTTAAAAAAAAGCAACAAAAACGTTTCTGCCTACACACACACACACACACACACACACACACTCACACACACACACCCTGGCCTGTGATGGACTATAACCTGAAATTACGAGCTAAAATAAACCCCTTCTCCCCTAGGCTGCTTTCAGGGCTTTCATCACAGTAAGAGAAATGAGAACACTGGGGTAGCTGTGTCTAAGCAAGGCCAGGGCCACTCCGCTCCACACAGGCAAACCAGATCCCCTTCCGGACTCCCTCCCCTTCTCACCTCCCTCCCACCCTTCCAACCATGTGAGACTGGAGCTTCTTGTTCTCTGAATCCTCCCTTCCCAACTCCACCACAGAGGCCATGTCTCACCCACCCGCCTGGCCCGGAGGCGGAGCTTCGGCCTCCGTCTGCCTGTCACTGCAGCTATCCCAATGGCCACTACAGCTGCTGTCACCCTTCTTGGCGTCTCAGTCAGTAAAGTGTGTCTCACACAACAGCAGAAGACGTGAGCTCAACTCCACAGATCTCAGGTAAAAAAAAAAAAAATGGGTGTGGTGGCACACCTTTGCTACCTCAGCACTGGGAGCGCAGAGACAGGCAAATCTTGGGCTCACTGGCCAGCTGGCCTAGCCTAATCAGCAAATTCTAGACCAGAGAGAGACCGTACCTCAAAAAAATGACAAGGTAGCCGGGCGGTGGTGGCACACGCCTTTCATCCCAGCACTTGGGAGGCAGAGGCAGGCAGATTTCTGAGTTTGAGGCCAGCCAGCCTGGTCTACAGAGTGAGTTCCAGGACAGCCAGGGCTACACAGAGAAACCCTGGCTCGGGATAAGAACTGTGTGGAGGAGGCAGGGTGACAAGGTAGATGGCACTTGAGGCATGGCACTAGAATTTATCCTGCAGCTGAATGCATATATGTGCACACAGACATATACACAAATAAATGTAATTAAAATCTCATTTAAACTATCTTCCAGCTGGTTTCTCCACCGTCTAGCTGCTGCACAGAAACAAGCCCTCTACACTTTACTCCCTGCCTCCTCCACACAGTTCTTATCTTCATCGCCTGCCTGCTCAATCCCTGTGTGTTCACTCACCAGTCTCCACAGCCAGTTCGCATCCACTGTCACATGTCTGACTTAAACCCAAGGCCTGGCCTCAGCTTCTCCTACCATGAACTCTATTCTTTGCTCCATTGCTGGGTGCTCCTCTACGGATGGCCCACATATGTCCTACCTTCCATACCTCTTTAGTAGCCATCCGTTTGCCTGGCTTGGCCTCCCATGAGCTTGCGGATCAATGTTCGAAGCCAGTCCCAAGTAATATTTCACAACCCCATTACCAGTCCTCTTGACTTGTAAACCCTTCCCTTCCTTGAAACTCCAATGTCCTTTGCTTACAGAAATGGCAAGGAGGAATTTAGCTCACTGGTAGAACCCTTGCCTAACATGTGCTGGGCCCTGGGTTCAATCCCCAATGCTGATAAAATAAAAATGTTTTTAAACTCTATTCTCACTAATTATCTACCACACACACACACACACACACACACACACACACACTTAATAAATATAGTAAAATCTATTTAGAGTCTATCCCTGTGAGCTTTAAAAAGAATACAGGATTCAGTACGATGCTGCCTATAAGACACAAACTTTACTTAGTGTGCATGGGCACCTGCACTTGACACAGCATATGCATGGAGGGTTGAGGACAACCAGCAGGAGTCAGCTCTCCCTTCCACCATGTGGGTTTTGAATAGGTCATCATGGTTGGTGGCAAACACCTTTACTGTGGAGCCATTTTACTTTTTGACACAGGATCTCGTTATATAATGAATGCTGGCGAGGAACTTGCCATGTAGCCTAAGTTGGCTTCAAATGTGTAGTGTTCCTCCGGCAGTGGTCCCCAAATGCTGGTAATAAATACCACCATACCTGGATAGCAATCTGTTGTTTAATCACTACACTACTGTACCTGCTATATCTCTAGGCAGGTACCACACTGAATTGTGCTTTGGGATTTTGTTTATTTATTGCTATGGGAGGTTGAATATTCTTTTTTAAAGTATTTATCTATTTCTTTTTATGTATGTGCATATATCTGAATGAGTTTCTGTGCGTCAAATGCAAGCAAGTGTCCACAGAGGCCAGATGCACTGGATCCCCTAGAACTAGAATTGCTTGAGGAGGTTGTGAGCTGCCCTATGTTGGTGCTAGGAACCAAACCTGGCCCCTCTGCAAGAACAGTGCTCTCCACTGAGCTGTCTCTGCAGTCCCAAGCCGAGTATACTTTCTTATCTGAAATGTTGGGGTCTGGAAGTATTTCAAGATTTTGGATTTTTTTTTAAATTCTAGGATGGTTGAATATATATATATATATAAAATAAGATATCTCGGGATACCCACTCTTTTCCATACACCTATACATAAAGCCTGCAGATGACTTAATACAATGTTTTCACTCCACCATTTTTTTCACCCTTTAGTCCATCAAATGAGGTTGGTGTGGAAGGTTCCTCTTGCAATCAGGTCGGTACCCCTCGGCATCTCGGTGCTTAGAGTACTTTAGATGGTACCCCTCGGCATCTCGGTGCTTAGAGCACTTTAGACGGTACCCCTCGGCATCTCGGTGCTTAGAGCACTTTAGATGGTACCCC